>SRQA01000807.1:0-16184 GCA_018360365.1 Claviceps citrina | reverse complement strand
TATTATATAATTATTATAACTTCCTTATAAGTCTTACTAGTAATAAAGGTATATAAATTTATATAGTTTTATAGTTTAGGCTATAGTTTTATAAAAAAGGTAAGAGCCTAAGACTTTTTACTTGCTTTTTTAAGGTAATTCTCTAGGGAATTAAGGTAAATACTAAAGTCTATAAGGCTTTGCTAGTCTTATTAGTATGCTTTCTTAAGCTATAAGGTAATTTAAGTATTATAATTTACAGAATCTTAAAGTAATATAAGAGTTTACTCCTAGAAGCTACCTTAGTTATTAGTAAAGTAGTCCTGCTTCTCTACAGTCTTTTTGCTAATAAATTAGTTTTATTTTACCCTATAAACTTAGTTTATATTACTAAGGGTAAAGAGGATTTTCTAGTAGTTATATTAATACTTGCGTTTTGCTTTATTAAAGGCATAGTTTAGGTTATTAATTTAGATTTCATATTTCTATAGGTTAGTAGGGTAAGTAAGCTTTATAATATTCCTAACTTTAACTTCTTCTCTTTTACTATTAGAGAAATTATTATAATATTACTAGTATTTAAGTAGGTTTTTATATATACTAAGTTACTAAAGTAATTCTTTTTCTTATTCCTAGAGTTATCTAAGGATCTTAAGCTAGGTAATTTACTTATAAATAGCCTGCTTAGTAGTCTTAAGGTCTTAGCTTATAAATAACTTTATTAGAGTAAGGCTAGAGCTATTATATAATACTAGAGGTAGTGTTTTAGGAGGTGCTAGATATATATTATCCCCTAATTTAGTTATAGATCTTATTATAAGTACTATTTCCGCTACTAGGTAGCTAGGGTTAAAGCTTAAGAATTATAAGAAATATTATAGCTAGGCAGTAGTAAAAAGGTATATATTATATTATAAAAGGACTTAAGCTTACTAAGTAAGAATAGTACGCGCACGCGTTACTAAATATGCTAGCCGCGTGCGTAAGCCCTAGGCATTAGCTAGGGGTTCTCCGTGACGTCGCTAGGCAATCCGGCGTGGCCTGTCTTGTGGGGCCGCACCTCACATAAAATTACTAACTTTATTTTAATAATAGTACTAAAAAATATATAAAAAGTAGTTCTTAAAGCTATTAATATAATAAAAATATATACTAAATATATAGCTACCTTAAGAAATACTTTTTTTAACCTTACTAAAAAAAATCTTAAAAAAAATCTTAAAAAAATAATTAAAAAAGTAATTAAAAAAGTAATTAATTGTTAGATTAAACAGGTCAATCAAAGTGACATCTAGTCATAGGTATTGCGTACGCAACAAGGGGTACCAGTTAGGTTTAATAGTTAAAGGTTTAATTATATTTTATTTAGTAAGGCAGCCCGCAATCCCCCTTTATAAGGGGGGGTTGTAGGCTATAAAGGTTATGCGCAGGGGGTTATGTAATTAGTTATATGCTTGCTTATATTGCTAGCGGGCCGTAGCGTGGCCCGCCTATTAGTGCCGCGGGCGGTATAGAATAATCTTAACCTGTAATATAAGGGATTATTCTAATACTAGTAATTCTCTTTTTTTATAGTTAAAATCCTTATATTATAGCATATATAACCTTCTCCCTAATAATAGCGTTAGAGGTACTATTCCCTTTAATCTAATAACCTAATATAAAATAACATAGGAAATATAGTAGGCAGTTAAGGTTAAATAACCTAATTATAGGCAAAGGTACAAGCTATAGCGTTGTAAGCAAGGAAGGGCTGTAGCGTTATAAGCAAGGAAGGGCTATAGCATTATAAGCATAAAAAAAACAGGAAAAAATCACAAATAAAAAAACAATAAATATAAGTAATAAAAGGGTTCTTTCTTTATAGGACTTTGTGCAGTCTGCGTCACCTTTCCTTCTAGGCGTAATGTTAATCCCTTATACCTTGTATTTAGATCCTTCTAGGCAAGCTTCAAAAAGGTTAGCTAGCTAAGGGTCTGAAGGTTAGCTTGCTAAAGGGCTTAAAGGTTAGCTTGCTAAGGGTCCTGAAGGTTAGCTTGCTAAAGGTCATGAAGGTTAGCTTGCTAAAGGTCCGAAGGTCAGCTTCCTAAGGCTCTGATTAGCTTGCTTAAAGCTTCGAATCTTGCTGATCCCTTTAACGAAAAGTAGTTAAATTTGCGGTCAAATTTACGGTCAAATTCGTGGTTAAATTCAGCGGATTTAACGGCTTTAAAAGAGGGTTAAATGTAGCGGATTTGACGGCTTTAAAAGAGGGTTAAATATAGCGGATTTAACGGCTTTAAAAGAGGTTAAAAGTAACAAATTTAGCGGCTTTTAAAGAGGTTAAATGTGACAGATTTAGCGGCTTTTAAAGGGGCTTTTGTAGGTTTAAATTAGTGGCGTTCGCGTGTGTTTAAAGGGTTAAATTCCTTATAATCTTAAAGGTCTTCGCGAGGGTGTGAAGGGTTAAATTCCTTGTGATTTCGAAGGTCTTTAAGGGGTCTTTAAAGGGTTTTTAAAGGGTCTTTTGTTAGTCTTATAGGCTTCTAAAGCTTTAGTCTTTGTGGTTAAAGGGTCTAAAGAGCTCTGACTAGAGGTCTTTGCAAAGGCTTATTAGAGGGCTTGTTAGGCTTAGAAGAGGGGGATTTTGCTCCCTCTAGAGGGACTTTAAAGCTTCTTATAATCTAGAGGCTTTAAATCTGTCTGTTATTAATAGAGTTAAAGGGTTAGCTTTATATTACTTTTATCCTTAGTAAAGGGATTTGCGGGGAGGTTAGCTTAGGCAAAGGTAATAAAAAACGCGGTCTTTAAAGGTTATAGCGTTTTTTATAGTCTTTAAAGGCTCTTTATAAGCTAACGTAATCTTAGGAGACTAAGCAAAAAGTTACTTACTAATAAAGGGAAAAGAGGGCAAAAAACAAGCTCTTCTAGTAAAGGGGAAAACAAGGGGAAAAGTAGCCTTTTGTGATAAAGTTATTAAGGGAGAAAGAGGTCTTCTTGCTAAGGGAAAAAGAGGTCTTCTTGCTAGGGGGAAAAAGAGGGTTCTTCGTGATGAAAAACGGGCTTAAAAGCAGGCTCGAAAACGGGCTCTTTTTGCTGATAAAAAACGGGCTTAAAAACGGGCTCAAAAACAGGCTCAAAAACAGGCTTAAAAACAGGCTCTTTTTGCTAACGAAAAACGGGCTCAAAAACAGGCTCTTTTCGCTAAGAGGAAAGAGGAGCTTTTGAGGGGGTTTGCTAAGGGGAATTTAAAGCTTTTAAGGGTTCTTTTTAATAGGCAAAAGGGGAAGAGGGATCTGACTTAGAAGGAGGGGATTCTAAAGGAGGGGATCTCTGCTACTAAGGGTCTAACTTAAAAAAAGGGGATTAAGGTAATTCCTCTAGCAAGTCTTCGGCTTTTAACAATAGAAAAAGAGGTCTTTCTAGCTAAAGAGGGGGATTTTCATCCTTTAAAGGGTTCGAAGGTCCTAACGTTATTAAAAGTGGGGCAAAAGGGAGCTTTTTGTAATAAAAAAAAGTCTCTTTTGGAGGCTTTTTAAGATTAAGGGCTTTTAAGGGCTCTTTATAATAGGTAAGAGAGACTTTTAAGGGGTTTTTGTAAGGGGCAAGAGAGGAGGAGAGGTCTAACTCCTTTAAAGAGGGGAAAAGAGGGTATCTTTACTACTAAGGGGAGGAAGAAGGTGCTGCTTCCTCTAGTAAATCTTTGGCTTTTAATAAAGGCAAAGAGGGCTTTTCCTAGGGGGGTCTTTAAGGTTCTTTGTAATATCTCTAGGGCTCTTTGTAAGAGGGTCTTTAAGGGTCTTTGCTAGGTCTCTAAGGGTCTTCTTTATAAGGGGGTCTTTATAGCATTTTTTAAGCTTAAGCTATGTCTATAAGCTGCTAAGGGAGGCTTGTGTAGTTAATCTTAATATAAATGCCTCCTCTTATAAGGAGGGTTCTAAAGCTTTAAAGAAGATATATAGGAACTCTCTTAAAGTTATCTTTAGTCTAAAGGTTAAATTTTATTACAAAGCTTTCCTAAAGGGTTTCTATATAAAGGGGCTTATTATCTTCTAGCATATATCCCTAGATAAATTAGGCGATTATCCCACCAAGCTCTAATTATAAGGCTTTTAAAGGGTTAAAAGGCTCCTAATCACGCTCTTCACGGGTGTATTTATGCTAGTTTTAGGGCATTAGGCTCTTAAACCTTATAATGCAGTAAGGGAGCAGGGGAGTCTCTATCTTTTAAAGTATTTTATTAGCTAAGGGGGGGGGGTATCTTATTAAATTGGTTGGGATCGAATTATAAGATTAGGGTTAGGGTTGTAGGGTCTGAAGCTAAGGGAAACAGGACTTGCAGAGGGGTTCGTGATCGAGGTTAGAAGGTCTAAAGCCTAGGGAAACAGGGCTTGCAGGGGGTCTTTTAATGTAATTAAGGTTATAAGGGGTCTAAAGCTAAGGGAAACTAGGCTTACAGAGGGTCTTGTGATTATAAGGTCTAAAGCCTAGGGAAGTAGGGCTTATAGAGGGATCTTCTTAAGGTTCTTAATAAGGGTATAAAATAGCTATTTTATAGGCGGGCTTAAAGGATTAAGCTAACCTGTAATAACAGAATTACTTAAGCATAAAGCGGCTATCTTATAAACAAGCTAGATAAGCTAGTCTGTAATAATAGAATTACCTTAGCATAAAGCGGCTATCTTATAGGCAGGCCTAGAGGACTAGGCTAACCTATAATAGCAGAATTAGCTCTTTTGCATTAATCCTTACAGACCTATAGTCTCTTTATAACCTACGTAAATCACTACGTGGCTAATCTAGACTACTAATTAGTATTAGATTAAACAGGTTAATTAAAGTAACATCTAGTCACAGGTATTACGTACGCAATAAGGGGTACTAGTTAGGTTTAATAGTTAAAGGTTTAATTATATTCTATTTAGTAAGGCAGCCTGCAATCCCCCTTTATAGGGGGGGGTTATAGGCTGCAAAGGTTGTGCGCAGGGGGTTATGTAATTAGTCACATGCTCGCTTGCGTTGCCAGGGGGCCGCAGCGTAGCCCGCCCGTCGGTGCCGCGGGCGGCATAGAATAATCTTGACCCGTGATGTAAGGGATTATTCCGACATTAATAATACTTTTAAAGTAGTTTTAATATAAGTAATTATTAATATTTATAAGGCTTTAAATAAAAGTAATATAATTATAACAACTACTTAAGTTATTATTATATTAGTTTTTTTAAAAGTATATAAGAAAGTTATTATTAAAAATATAATTAAAATACTAGCTAAATAGTTTTTAAATAAAATTATTATAATAACTAATAAGGCTATTAGCTTTAATATTATAATAATAATAAAATAACTTTAAAGTAATAATATAATTATAACCTTTTATTAAGTATTAAAAATATATATAAAAAACTTAGCTTAAGAAATAATTACTTTTAATAAAAAAGTAACTCTTAATTATTATATTTTTAATATTATTATTAAGGGATTTTTAATTATAAAAAACTAGTTTTATAAAAGGCTTTTAGCCTAGCTGAAAGAATTAAATAGCCTTAGCTTAGTTAAGATTATTACTTATAAGCTTTATAATATTATAATAAAAGTATTATTTATTATTAAGATTAATAAAATTAATATAATAAACTATTTATATTATATTAAAATAATTTATAAGGCTAAGATCTTTAATATTAAACTATATAATAAAGTATTTAACCCTTATTAGTATTATAAGTATTATAAGTTTAAATATATTATAATATATTATAAAGCTATTTCTTACTATTATTATTACTTAAGCACTTAATACTTAATAAAAAATAATTATTTAACTAAGAAAAATAAGACTAAGGCTAGGTATATTAATTATAAAAAAGTATACTTAGTATAGTTTTATAACTACTTAGTAGTGAATATAGTATAAAATAAAGTATATATATTATATATTACCTAGCCCTTTCTATTTACTAAACTATCCCTAGCTAAGTTTTATACTTAAATAAATATTAAATTACTATTAAAATAAAGCTATATAAAAAAAGCTAGTAGCTTTTTTTTTATATAAGAAATTATTATATAAGAAAGTAATAAGCTATAAAAAAACGCTATTTAAGCTAAAAACCTAGCTTTTAATTACTAAAGCTACTTAAGGTAATATTAAGAAATTCTTTAGCTAATAAAATACTTTTATAATAACTTTAAATATATTAAGTATTTAAAACTTTATATAATTTATATAATATAAGTTATATATTAAAATATAAAAGAAATACTAAACTTATATAAGTAATACTAAGCTATTATACTAATATTAATATTATAGCTATATAAAAATTTATAAAAGTAAGTAAGCTACTTTTATACCCTAGCTTAAGATATTATTATTATTATTATATAATACACTAGTTAGCTCCCTAGGGGGCTAATATCTAAAACTTCTACTACTAATTTATATAGGAAAAACCCTAGTGTAGGAAGGAAAACTTATATATACTTATTAGGCTATATATAAATCTTATTAGGTTTACTAAGGTTTTTATTATAAAAAAAAGTATACTACTTACTAGCTAAGTCTTAGTAATAGTTACTAAAAGTATATATAAAAAGTAAAATTACCTTAAAAAAAGTTTAGGTTTAGGTTTATAAGGGGCTTCTTATTAGTTATTACTTACCTAGGTATTAATAGGTATTAGTAGCTTAGCTTTATTATATAATTAGGTACTAGTAAATATAAATAAATAAAAAAGTAAGGTAAATAAATAAAAAAGTAGGGGTATACCTAGGAAAATTAGTATAACTTAGGGGTTTTAATAAAGTTTAGTAATAGCTAAGTAAGGGGTCTAGTTTAGGACTTATAAATAGCCTTATATAATTAATAAGTTAATAATAATTTCCTCTTTAGGTTAGGGTAAGTAATTTAGTAAGTAATTAAGTAATTAAGCTCATCTAGCTAATTTAGCTAGTCCCCTTCTTTAGGTATAAAAAAGGGAGGTTTTTTATAGTTTTTAACTTCTTTTTCTTTTTTATTAATATTAATAAGATTTTAGTAAGTTATAAACCTTATTAGCTTTAGTCTAGCCCCTTACCTCTTTTATATTATTTTTTCCTAAACTTATTTTATAATTATACTAAAAGTTAACCTAATATTTATATAAAAAATAAGTTTTGCTTTATTTAGTTTTTTTTTTCCTTTATAACTAACCTTATTTTAGTATAAGCTAAATAATAATTATTTATATTTTTTATATTTTTATTATTATAATAATTTAAATATTTAGTATTATATATAATAAAGTAAGTATTTAAATATTATTTTTTATATAACTAATACTAATTTATTTAAGGCTTAGTAGCTTTTATTATAAGTATACTTATAATAGTAAAAAATATTATTAAGTAAGTGTTTTTTTTTATTCTTATAACTTATTTTAAATAATACTTAACTAAACTAGCTAAAGTAAAATATTATATATAATATTATAATTACTAAGCTACTAAAGTTAAGAAAGTAATTATAAAGTAACTAAGCTTTTAATATAAGTCCCCTAAGTTATTAAAATAAGTCCTGCCTAAGTCTTAATATATTTACTAATTTAATATATAATAAGTATAGTATAATATTTTATAAAATAAAGCTATATAGCTAATTAATTAAAAGAGTAATACTACTATAATTACCTTAGTCTTACTTTTATTTTTAAGTAACTTAGCTTAGTACTAAAAAAAAATAGCTTTATATTATAAAAATATTACTTTTTATAAAAAATTATTTTTTTTATATTATAAAAACCTAAAGGTATAATAATAAATTACTAGTACTTTTAAGGTAATAATAAAGTTTACTTATAATAAAAGCTAAAAATAAAATATTAATATTAATAAAGTATTAATAATAGTACTAGCTAAGCTAAAGATATAGTAAAAAAGAATAAAAGTATAAAAAAACAAAATAAGTAATAAGCTTAAAAGGTATTTAAAAAGGCCTACCTTTAGGTAAAGGTAAAGGTAATAATAAATATAATAATAATATAATAATAAGTAAAGAAAAAGAAAAAGCTTAAGGTAAAATAATATATAAAACGCCTTACTTTTAAAAGGTAATAAAAGCTATATATATAATAATATATAGCTTAGTAAAAGGTAAAAACATAAATAAAATAAAACTAAAAAGCCTAAGATACTAAGCTTTTTAATAAAGCACTCTTATAAGTACTTACTTAAAAATAATAAAGGTATAAAAAGTTAGGGTTAGAAGTAAGGTTAGGGTTAATTTTCTTTTATTTATAAGATTTTTCCTTATTATTTTAGGTTTTTTTTATTATATATAAGTTAATTTATTTAAGTTTTATTTATTCCTTACCCAAAACTTAACTACTTAAGTCTTACTTAAGTATTATTTTTAATTTATATAATTATAAAGTAAATATAATTACTTAGCTTACTATAGCTTTTACTAGCCCTAAGCTAAAGTAATTTATTTTTATAGCCTTTACTTTTTCTTAGTTTTTATATAATTATAATACTAAGGTAAATTATCCTAATTATTTTATTTATATAAGCTAGTAGGCTATAATAAAAGTAAAGTAATAATTATTAAAAGTAATAATTACTTTATATTAATAATTAAGAGAATTAGAATTTAAATAAATAAGTTAAAGCTTAGTAAATTATAAGTATTTTAAAATAATATAATAATATATTTTTAAGGTATTCTTATAAAAATAAAATAAAAAGTCTGCCTTTAGTATATATTTTTTATATAAAAAGGCTTATAGCTTAATTCCTTTAGTATATATTTAAATAAAAGTAATAAACTTATATTTTTATATTATTTTATAAAAAAGTATTACTTTATATATAAAGTAAAAGCTTAGGCTATATTTTATTACTATAAAACTATATTATAGCTAATACTTATATACTTTATTTTTATTATAGTTTTATTTATTTCTTTAGTTTTATTTAAGCTTTTTTTTAGTTAATAAGTTATTAAAAGCTAAAAAGAAATACCTTAGTAATACTATATATACTAGTAAGGTGTACTTAAGCTATTTATAAGTTTTTAAATTATATAATAAAGTTATCATTATTATATATATATTATATATTTTATTTATTATAGTATTAAACTTTAATTATTTATAATATTTCTTATATTAATAATTAAAATAAAAGTTTAAAAATAAAATAATAGCTTTAGTCTTAAGTAATAAAAGAAATATAGCCTTATAAGTATTAGTAATAATTTAAAAATATTTATTTTACTTAATTATAAATACCTTAGCTATACTTTTTATAACCTTATTACTTTTAAACTAAATATAGTAAAAACTTATATTATAGGCTATAATACTTTAAATAACTTAAGTATAAAAAAGCCTTACCTTATTATTATTATTATTATAGTACACTAGTTAGCTCCCTAGGGGGCTAATATCTAGAACTTCTACTACTAATCTATATAGGAAAAACCCTAGTATAGGAAGGAAAACCTATGTGCGCTTATTAGGCTATACACAAACCCTATTAAGTCTGCTAAGGTTCTAATTATAAAAAAAAGTACACTACCTACTAGCTAAGTCCTAGTAGTAGTTACTAGAAGTATATATAAAAGGTAAAATTACCCTAAAGAAAGTCTAGGTTTAGGTTTATAAAGGACTTATAATTAGTTATTACTTACTTAGGTAATAATAGGTATTAGTAGCTTAGCCTTATAGTATTACTAGGTGCTAGTAAAGGTAAATAAATAAAAAAGTAAGGCAGGTAAATAAAAAAGCAAGGTAAGCAAATAAAAAATTAGGGGTGTGTCTAGAAAAATTAGCATAACTAAGAGGTTTTAGTAGGGTTTAGTAGTAGCTAAGTAGGGGGTCTAGTCTAGGGCTTGTAAATAGCCTTATGTAATTAGTAAATTATTATTAATTTCCTTTTTAGGTTAGAGTAAGTAATCTAGTAAGTAATTAAGTAATCTAGCTAATCTAGCTAGTTCCCCCCTCTAGATATAAAAGGGGGAGGTCCCTTTATTATTTTTAACTTTTTTTTCCTTCTTATTAATATTAGTAGTTTTTTAGTAAGTTATAAACCCCTTTAGCCCTAGTTTAGCCCCTTACTTCTCTTATATTACTTCTTTCTAAATTTATTATATAAATATACTAAAAATTAATCTAATACTTATATAAGGGGTAAGTTTTATTAAGTTATAGTCCCCTACCTCTCTTAATACTAACCCTGCCTTAGTATTAGCTAGATAATAAGTGTTTATATTTTTTATATTTTTATTATTATAAAAATCCTAATACCTAGTATTATATATAGCTAGGTAAGTATTTTAATATTATCCCTTATAAGTCTAGTGCTAATTTATTTAAAACCTAGTAGCTTTTACTATAAATACGCTTATAGTAGTAAAAAATATTATTAAGTAAGTATTTTATTTATTTCTATAACTTATCCTAGGTAGTACTTAACTAGACTAGTTAAAGTAAAATATTATATATAATACTATAGTTACTAAGCTACTAAAGTTAAGAAAGTAGCTAAAAAATAGTTTAGCTCTTAATATAAGTCCTTTATACTACTAGAACTAACCTTATTTAAGTCCTATACTATTTACTAATTTTATATATAGTAAGTATATTATAATACCTTATAAAATAAGGCTATATAAGTAATTAACTAAGAGGGTACTATAGCCTTAGCTACCCTAGTCCTACTTTTTTTTATAAGTAACTTAGCTTAGTACTAAGAGAAAATAGCTTTATATTATAAGGATATTACCTTTTATAAGAAGGAAATCTCCTTATGCTTTAAAAACCTAGTAATATAATAGTAAATTACTAACTTACTTAAGGTAGTAGTAATATTTACTTATAATAAGAGCTAGCGCTAAGATATAAATATTAATAAAGTAGTAGCTAAATATAAAGTAAGAAGAGTAATAAGGGTTTAGTAAGCTAAGGGGTAGTCTTACTTAGTATTTAATATAGCTATTTACAAGGTAGTAATAGCTAAATAAAAGGTATAGTAAGAAGTAATATAGTAATAGGTAAAGAAAAATAAAAGGTAGGCCTATAATAAGTTTAAGGCAATCTAATACTAAGAAGAGGTAGCTATAATAATAGTAGCTAAAGTAGTAGTGTAGTAGGTAAATATAAAGGTAAAGCGTAACTTTAAGGCATAAGAATATATAAAGCACCTTACTTTTATTAGGTAAACTATTTTAGTAAAGGGTATGTTTAGTAAGCAAGCAGGGGGGACTAGGATAAGTCTAAGCTTAAGACCCTTCCTTTAGTAAAGCGTTCTTATAAGCGCTTGCTTAGAAGTAGCTAGGGCAGGAGAGGTTAGGGTAAGAGGCAGGGTAGGGAGTAGGGATAGGGTAAGGTATAGGGCTAGGGTTAAGGGCAGGGCTAGGGCTAATTTCCTTTATTTATAAAGTTTCTTTTTTATTATTTTAGGTTTGTTTTACTATATATAAGTAAATTAGTTTAGGTCTTTCTTATCCCTCCCTTCCCTAGGGCTTATTTACTAAGGTCCTAGTATAAGCGTTATCTCTAAGTTATATAATTATAATATAAGAGTAGTTATCTTCCTAGTTTATTTTAGCCCTTACTAGCTCTTAGCTAAAGCCCTTTGCCTCTATAGCCTTTGCCTCTTCTTAGTCCTTATATAAATATATTACTAAAGTAAATTATCTTAGCTATTATATTTATATAAGCTAATAGGCTATAATAGGGGTAGTGTAGTAGTTATTAAGAGTAGTAATTACTTTATATTAGTCCTAAAAGAAACTAGAATTTAAATAAATAAGCTAAAGCTTAGTAAATTATAGGTATTTTATAATAATATAGTAATATATTTCTAAGGCATTCTTATAGGGGCAGAGTAAGGAGTTTACCTTTAGTATATATTTTTTATATAAAAAGTCTTATAGCTTTATTTTCTTTATATATATTTAAATAAGGGCAGTAGACTTATACTTTTATATTACTTTATAAAGAAGTATTACTTTATATATAAAGTAAAAGCTTAGGCTATATTCTACTACTATAAGGGTATATTATAACTAGTGCTTTTAAGCACTATTCTTATTATAATATTATTTATTTCTTTAGTCTTACTTAAGTTCCTTCTTAGCTAATAGGTTATTAAAAGCAAGGGGGGGCCTTCTTAGTAGTGCTATATAAGCTAATAAGGGGTGTCTAGGCTATTTATAAGTCTTTTAGTTATAAAGCAAGGTTATTATTACTATATATATACTATATATTCTCTTTATTATTTTGCTAAATTCTAATTATTTATAGTATTTTTAGTAATAAAAGTTTAGATAAAGGTTTAGGGAGGGGATAGCTACTTTAGTCTTAAGTAATAAAAGTAGTATAGCCTTATAAGCCTTAGTAAAAATCTAAAGGTATTTATTTTACTTAACTATAAACACTTTTACTATACCTTTTATAACCTTATTATACCTAGCCTAGGTATAGTAGAATTCTATACTATAAGTAATTATACTTTTAATAACCTAGGTATAAAGTAGCCTTGCTTTATAAAAGCTATAGCCTTATATAAATACTATAAGTAATATAAAGGTAAGCTATTACTACTTTAGCTTAGCTATAGTTTTAGCCTAGTATACTTTTTAACTTAGCTTTTAGTAAACCTAAACCCCTAGGAATTAGGCAAACTAAACTAGCTATATTATTATAGTTTTAAGTTAAACTAAGGTAGTGTTAAAGTAGTAATAATATATAAAGTATATTAACTTACCCTTTTAGGGGTAGAACTTAAGGCTAGACTTTTTAAATTATTCCTAGTAAACTTCTTATATAGCCTTAAGGCAGGTTTAATTTTCTTTTATAATTCTTTTATATATAATAATATTTATATTATTAAAGAATCCTAAGGTAAGTATTAACTTTATATATACTAGCTTATTATAAAGGGGCATAATATAAAGTAAGAATAGAATTAGGAAGATAAGGAAGCCTTAGGGGACCTTAGCTTTAACTAAATACTTATTTAATAGTTAGTTTTTAAATAAAAGAATTACTATTTTATTTATAATAAACCCCTAAGTCTATACTACTATTTAGTTAGGGAAGCCTTATTGTAGTATAATATAAAGTAGCTTATACTAATAAATAATATTAAAAGCTACTAATATATCTAGTTATAAGAGTAATATAGTATTACTATAATACTATATTACTTTTATTACTTTCTTTTGTATACTAAGGGTATATTTTATTAACCTTTTAGCTTAGTTTTTTATTTATATTTTAGGCAAGGCCTCTTTTTCTTTAGTAATGCTAATAAGCTATACTATTACTATTACTTTTATTACTTTTTTAATAATATTTAAGAGGGTAATAAAGCACTATACCCCTACCCTTTATAGGTTTATAAGGGATTTCCCTAGCTTTTTTAGGATTATTATAAAACCTTTTTAATATAGTTTTAGGTAGTATTTAATCTTATAATAAGTATTAAAAAGTATAGTAAGTATAGTAACTAAAGGTTTACTATAGGCCTTAAGGAACCCTACTAGGATTTTATTAATTCTAAGTGCTTTTTAGCTAGCTATAAACTAAATAATTTACTAGATTTCCTTTAGGTTAAAGTAATTACTATTAGGGAATATAATAGAATTAAAATAGGTATTTATTTTTAGTAGAATATTATTTAGTTTTATATTAAAGGCTAGGAAAAAGTATTTAATAAATGCCTTTGCTTTTATATTATATATTATTACTTTCTAAGTATTCTTTTCTTTCCTATAAAGAAGTATTAGTACTTATTAGGTATTTAGTAAAAGTTTATTTTTTAACCTAGCTTATTTTTTAAAAGCCTAAAGGCTAGTATAGTTAAAGAAAGCTTTATAAACTACTTATCTTTAGGCACTTTATTTCTCCTTAGCTATAACCTAGGATTATTCCTTTACTACCTTAGTTATAATTTATAGGTTATAGTTTATATAACTTACCCTTTATTAGTATTAGGCCTAGTAAGCTATAATAACTATATTCTTAACCCTTTTATTTTATTATAGCTACTAGGCTAGGCTTTTATAAATCTTTTTTAGTATTACTAGGTTTATAATTTTATAAAGCTTTTTAATAATTTACTTAGTATACTAATTAATATCTTCTAGGTAAGTAAGGGGGATTTATATAATTACTATATAAAACCTATACTTAGCTTTTATTATTATAAGCTCCTTATTTAGTATTTTCTAGGTATATATTACCTTTTAGTTATATAAGGAGTTTATATTAGTATAAATATATATAAGCTATAGTAAATAATTAAAACTACTAAGGTCCTCTCCCCTTATAAATTTAGTCTTAATATTATAAAATACCTAGGCTAGGTTAATAGTATTATTATATTTCTCTTTAGCTTATTATATTACCTTACTATAAGGTATAATAAGCCCTAGCCTTTATTATATTACTAAGTTTAGTAGGGTTTTATTACTTAGTAAGTTTTAGTTATATTTATTTTATAAGGGGTAGTATAAATTAAAGTCCCTTATAATTATATTATAAGGCCCTAGGAGGGTTATTATAAGTTCCTTAATTAGGGTATTTTATTTCTTTTTATAGCCTAGGAAATAAATAGTATAAATATTTACACTTTTAATTATAACTAAGTACTAATTCTTACTAAACCTAGCTACTTAAGCCTTAGGGCTATAGCACTTATATATATAAATAGCTACCCTACTTTTATATATTACTAGCTAGTAATATTTTAGGCTAAAGTATAAGGGTAGCTTACTTACTCTTATAAACTCTTATATTATTATTATATTAGTATTAGTATAATAGCTTAGTATTACCTAAATAAGTTTAGTATTTTTTCTTATATTTTAATATATAACTTATATTATATAAATTAAACTAAATCTTAGGTACTTAGTATATTTAGGGCTATTATAAAAGTATTAAGCTAGCTAAAAAAGCTCTTAATATTACCTTAAGTAGCTTTATTTAAGGAAGGTAAGGCTTATAGCCTAAATAGTTTACCCTTATAGCTAGCTACCTTCTTTTATAATAATTTTTCTTTAGTAAGGGAGCTACTAGCCTCCCTTATATATCCCTTACTAAGTAATAGTTTAATACTTATTAGTAAGTAAAACTTAATTAATAATAGCTTAGTAAAAGTAAGGGGTTTAAATATATAAAGAGCTCTTACTTTATTTTATACTTTATTTATAACTAAGTAGCTATAAGACTATACTAGGTATAGTTTTTTATAGTTAATATATTTAGCTTTAGTCTTATTTTTCTTAGCTAGGTAGTTATTTTTTATTAGGTAGCTAATGCTTATATAGTAGCTATATTAAGGAACTACTTTATAGTATATTATAATATACTTAAACTTATAATACTTAAAGTATTAATAAGGGTTTAATACTTTATTATAAGGTTTAGTATTAAAAATCTTTACTTTATAAACTACCTTAAAGTAGTATAAGTAGTTTATTATCTTAACTTTATTAATTTTAATAATAAGTAATACTTTTATTATAATATTATAGGGTTTATATATTATAACCTTAATAAAGCTAAGGATATTTACTTCCTTAAGCTAAGTAAGAAAACCTTTATAAGATTAGTTCTTTACTATAAGAAATTCTTTAATAATAATACTAAAAATATAATAGCTTAGTATTATTCCTTTATTAAAAATATTCTTTACTTAGGTTAGGTTTTTAGTATATTTTTTTAAAGTCTTATAAAATATTATAATTATATTACTACTTTAAAGGCATTAAGCTATTACTACTACCTTAATACTAAGGGCTTAGTTAATTACTATAATTATTTTATTTAGGGATTATTTAGCTAATACTTTAGCTATATTCTTAATAATAACTTCTTAGTATACTTTTAAGGGAATTAGTATAATAATAGTTTAGTTTACTAGTCTAGTAATAATATTTATAATTAGTGCTTTATTAATAATAATAAAAGCCTATATTAAGGTTATTTTAAAGGTATTATTAATAGCTTTTTTAATTACTTTTTTAACTATTTCCTTAAGATTCTTTCTAGTAAAGCTAAAGAAAGTATTACCTAAGGTAGCTTTATAATTAGTATATATCTTTATTATATTAATAGCCTAAAGAACTACCTTTTATATACTTTTTAGTAATACTATTAAGATAAGATTAGTAATTTTTTTATATTCTTTTTTTAAATAATTTAAAATTATATTTTATATAAGTATTAATA
>SRQA01000806.1:0-16185 GCA_018360365.1 Claviceps citrina | reverse complement strand
TAATAACAGCCCTAAGGGTTAGTTCTAGACCTAGGTATTAAAGTAGCTTAGATATAGGATTTACTACTATAATAAAGGCCTAAGGGAAACGTTCCTTAATAAGAATAGTAGCAATGTGCTGCTGTACCTAATAATAACCTTAATTATTAGAGATCTTATAAGCATTTTTATCCTCTACTTTACTCCCTGCTAGAATTAGATCTAGTAATAGTATTATAGAAGATTATAAACCTTTATAAGATTTACTTTAACAAGGAAAAGTATAGTAAAGAGATATATAACTTCTTTAATAATAAGCTAAAGACCTTCTAAGCCTTTTATAAGCAAATTAACCTCCTAGAGTCCCTCTTTTATAAGGCATTTTCTATAATACTTAAAGGAAAAGCTTTAATATATTATAAGGACTTTCTTCTTAGCAAAGGCATAACTTTTACCTAAATAGTTAAATCTATTAAAGACTACTTTAAAACTATTAATACTACTTAGCTTTATTATAATAACCTTTATATAATTATGCTACGTAAAGTAATAAAAGAAAACCCTAAAAAAAGCATGCTTAAGGCCCTTAACCTCCTCTTTAATAAGATTATCTCTCTTTATTATAGAACTAGAGGCTATATAAATAATAAGATTAATATGTAAAACACGCTTCTTGCTGCTATTAATAATATCCCTAAATGTAGCCTTATAGCTTATAATAGCCCCTTTATATACAAGGACCTAATATTAAAGCTTTAGAAAAGTATTAAAGTAAAGTAAGCTAAAAGAAACGCTACTAAGCGCAGTGTGTTTTATTAAAAAAAGGCTAAAGTTAACTCTAATACTGCGTTTTATACTAATTATTACTATAGGAAGAATTGTGATTTCTAATAGCAATAACACAAGCTCTCTATTTATTATAAGGGCCGCTGCTTTATCTATAAGAAGCAAGGGTACTAGTTTATAAAGTACTCTGCTAAAGAATATAAGGCGTTATAAAGGCGTTAGAATTAATCTAAATTCTATTATAGTAGGCTAATAGAGTAGAAGTAGTAGTAATTCCTTGCTTACATTAAGGGCAAGGATAATAATAGTAATAATCCTAATAACCTTAAGTAATTAATCCTTAAGACTAAGGTAATAATAGCTTTATTAAATAAGACTAAAAAGGATAACTACTTTAATCCTCTTATAGGCCCTTTGTAATTCCTTACTATAGTATTATAAAGGTTAATACTTTTAATAGAGATCCCTAATAGTAGCAAGGTGCTTAAGATGCTTTAAGACTAGTTATTTAAACATGCCCTTTACTATAGTAATCCCTATAAAGAGCCTTAGTTTAATAATGTTTTCCTTGCTAAAGCATGCTATTTAGAAGAGACCTTTAGAGGCATTCTTCCTAATACTAGTGCTACGGGAGTCTTTATAGTTAGCATTACTTAAGCCTAAGCCTTTTTACGCCTGTTTCCCTTACTATAAATTAACTAATCCGCAAGTTAATATAATATTGCCTTTAGCGCTAGAAAAGCATTATTACTAGGTTCTTTAAAGGTTCCTATAGTGCTTAGAGAGATTAAATTCCACGTGCTGCTAATAGCAACACCCTTCTTATTCTTAATTACTAATATAAACTATATAAATGTAAAGCTTAATAACCTAAGGAACCTACTAATTTAAGGCATAAAAGAGATCCCTATAACCTAATAATAGGGTTATTTATAGTAGGATCTTAAGCTAACTATAGTAGTTGCCTTCTTCCTTATAAAAACGTAACTTTATTAGCTTTATTAATGTTTTAGTTACTTTTTAATTAAAAAACTATAAAAGGTTCTCTACAAAGTGTGAGAGACGTCGTGGCTAGGCAGTAGCGAAAAGGTGTATATTGTATTATAAAAGGACTTAAGCTTGCTAAGCAAGAATAGTGCGCGCACGCGTTGCTAGATATGCTAGCTATGTGCGCAAGCCCTAGGCATTAGCTAGGGATTCTCTATAATATTACTAGGCAATCTAGTATGGCCTGTCTTGTAGGGCTACACCTTATAATTACCCCCCTACTTTTAGGCTAGGCTTCTAAATAGCCTTGCTAGCTATCTAACACCTCCTTGCTAGTTACTATCCTGTAGTATTATAATAAATAATAATAATAATAATAATATATTAGATTACCTAGCACATAATATATAGGTATAAAGTCTGCCCTCTTTCGCTGCCTATTCTGTCTTATAACTATTACCTTTCTATAATACTATTTCCTTTTCTATATTTATACTTGCGCTCCTATCTAAACTTCCTACTAATTTACTAGTTAATTACTGCTAATATTATAGCTTTACTCTTAAAAGAATATACTTATATATATTATACCTATACTAAACTTAATAAACTTAAGGGCTACTATAATACTAAGCTAGTAATCCTAATAATTAAGTGTGAGTTTGCTATAAATTTAACCTTATCTAGCTATAATAAGGTATTTAAGCGCTATATTTAGTGTAAGAAGTATAGTAATATATATAAGATAGTATATATTCTCTATACTATAGTTCTCTATACTTTTGCTAACTCTTATTCTTAGTATTATCTAACCCTTACTAGTAACTTTACTAATTTAGTAAAGCTTTTAGGCTAGACTAGGTCCCTGCTAGCTAAGCACGCTTCTCCTGCTAAGGAGGAGGAGAATAATAATAATAATAAAGATAATACTACTAGTAATAATAAGGAGGAAAAGGAGGAGAAAATTACTACCCCCTTGCTAGCTATCTACTACTATACCTATACTACCACTACCTATGCTACTACTACTATTACTCCCTTAGTCTTATTTCTATATTCTAATAACTTTTGCCTTAGGGTTACTTATAGCTTGCTTAACTTACTATGTGGTTTTATTTATACTAATATAGCTTACTATATTGCTTTTAAGCTAACTAGGGTAGTAAAGGGGCGTTAGGTATATAGCTTCTTGCCTATTATTTACTCTTTATTTTCTAATATTTCTATAGGCTACCTCTATAGTATACTACTAGTATATTATCTTATAATAGCGTCTTACTACTATAATATATAGTCTAGTGCTATTACCTAGAATTATAAGTATTCTATAATATAATTACCTTTATTTACCTTGTTTTTTGCTAATAAATATGCCCCCTTAGGCTAACTATAACAATGCCCTTATAGTCTAAAAGGCCTAGATAAAGTTATATCTATGTCCTAAGGACCTAGGGTATCTCCCCTAGGCAATTGCTATTTAGTAGTTTTTTGCCTTAGTTAGGGGGTTGCTTAATAAGGAAGAAGACTATAATAAGTTTACTAGTCCTACTGCTAGTGTTATAATAAGGACTTTTCTAGTAGATATCCCTATAGTGTAGGGGGTGTTTCTTTTGTTTTTTAGGGGTAGTTTTAGGGTCTTAATTAATTTGTTTTTGTTTTTTTTTTTTTAATATATAAATAGTATACTAAATAATAGCTAGTGTTTTTCGGGAGCTTATTATCCCCTTTTTGTTAGTAACTATATCTTTTTTTTATATACTACTATTAGCTATAATGTGTTTATGTCCTTATCTAGGACTTATTAATTATATTTGCTTAGCTATCCCTTTTACTTTACTAGGTAATAAGTCTCTCCTTTAACTATCTTTTATTCTTTAATTTCTTTAACTTAGTAGTATTTATTTTCTTCTTTAAGGTTTAGTATGTTTGCCTGCGTATTTATACTGTCTTTATAGCAATTCTATAGCTTAAGCAGGCTAATATAAAATATATTATATAGGCGGCTATACTTTTCTAGTAGTGCTAGTTTATATGCTTGCTTCCTAATTGCCTAAATAACGCAGAAGGGTCCTAAAAATCTAGAGGTTAGCTTGCGTTTCGCTTCCTTTACCTTAATATTCTAGGCTAATAATAATATAAGGTCCCTGTGCTTAAATACTAGTAGTAGTGTATATTATTTATTATAGTATTTTGCTTAGGATTTGCTAGCCCTTTGCTATGTTTTTTAAAGTTATTTATATACTTTCTATAGCTTTATTACTTAGGCCTTTGCCTCTAGCACCTCTCCCCTAGTAGTCTTGTCCCTAAGACTAAGGCAAAATTTAGGATAATACCCTATAAGTGTGTAATAGGGAGCAAGGCCTATTAATTAGTTAACTATATTATTATAAGTAAATTACGCCTATAGCAGTAGCTTTAGCTATACTAGTTAGTTCTCTCTAATAAAGTAATAGAGGTAATGTTTAAGGACCTAGTTTATTTATTTTATTTAACTATTAGTTTGTGGGTAAAAAGCTATAGAAAGCCTCTGTTTTATCTTAGAGTAAAAACATAGCTTAGACTAGAATTTGCTTATAAATACTAATCCTCTGTCTAACACAATGCCCTCTAGCGCGCTAAATTTTAATTTAATCTTTGTATAAAAGGTCTCTGCTAGCTTAGTAGTATTAATTATAGTAGTAATAGAAAGGAATATAAAATACTTAGTAAATTAGTCTATAATTACTAGGATTAAGTTAGTTTCTTACTTATAGTAGAATGCCTGTAGTAATCCTATAATAAAGTCTATTAACACTTTAACCTATAGTTACCTTAGTATTAGAAGCAATTTAAGCTTCCTATATAGCTTATACTATCTTGCTATAATACGCTAATATTTAGTATAACTAGACATATAGTCCGCCACTACCTCCCGTAAGCTAGGCTAGTAGAAATTATATTATAGTAATTTAATTATTTAGTTAACACTAAAGTAACTAGCTAAGGGATTATTATAGTATAGCTATAGAAGCTCTACCTATAAGATAGGGTCCTAAGGTACTACTACTTAGTTATTATATATTAGGAGGCTGTATGTATTATGTCTTTATATCCTAGCGTTTCCCCTCCCTTTTACTGCCTCTTAGGCCTAGCTACTTATCTAGAGGTTCTAGTTATAGTCCTAAGCTATCTTTAGTAGCTAAGCTAGTAACCTATTTATAGTGTGGTTATATAAATTTAGTAACATAATAGCCGCCTAGATTTCGTATAATTTAATGCTAAAAACACATCCCACTTTAGCTACGAATTT
Source organism: Claviceps citrina (assembly GCA_018360365.1). NCBI lineage: Eukaryota > Fungi > Ascomycota > Sordariomycetes > Hypocreales > Clavicipitaceae > Claviceps > Claviceps citrina. Next base: position 11,144 of record SRQA01000806.1, on the reverse strand, counting down.
ATTAGCTACTAGCTTATACTTTACTAGTATCCTAGTAGCTACCTTACTTGTCTAAACTTTAAGATTATAAACTAAAGCATTTTCCTCTCCTAAAGGCATCTTGCTATATTACTACTAATCCCCTATAACTAAAGTATTTTCCTTTTCTAAAAGTGTCTTACTATATTTTCTCTTAGGTATTATAACCCCTTCTGCTTCTTTTATAAGATATATCTCTTTAGGCTTATTAGCCTCCCTACTACTTAGGGCAAATAAAAACTTCTTTTATAAGTTAGGTAGTAGCCTTAAATTTATTAGCGTTTTGCTATTATAATCTAGCTATCTTAATAGTGCATTAGTAGGGTTGCTTTTGCCTAGTTTATATTTAATAATAAAGTTAAAAAGTAATAGGAATATATACTATTATACTTGCCTACTATTTAGCTTTAGTAGCCTTATAAAAGTCTAAAGGTTATAGTAGTTTAATAGGACTTTAACTAGATTCTTTACCCCTTTAATATAGTATTACTAGTGTTTAAATAACTTAACTATTATAAAGAGCTTTTAGTTAGTAGTACTATAATTTCTTTTTATATTTATAAACTTCCTTAACTAGAATACTATAGGGTAGTATTGCTTATTATTATCTAGCTATAAGATAATGCTAGCTATTATAAAGACTAAAGCGTTTGTTTTAATCTAGACCTGCTTATTAGGGTTATAGTAATAGAGGAGAGGGGCCTCCTAAAAGGCAGCTTTTAGCTATATAAACGCTATCTTTTTAGCTAGTTTAAATTAGAAGGTGCCCTTTTATATGCTATTTTAGCTGCCTTTTATAAGTGTGTTTAAAGGTGCTATAATGTTAAAGTATTAGTGTATAAAGCATTAGTAAAAATTATAGAATTTAAGGAATACTTATACATCCTAGAAGCTCTTTAGCTCTTGCTAATCTTATATAGTCTTAATCCTTTTAAGGTTTATTAAAATGCTAGTAGTTAATAGAATAAATCCTAGGAATTTTACTAAGTCTTAGTAGAAGGTATACTTAGAAGGTTTTGCGTATAGCTCTGCCTCTCTTATATGTTTAAGAACTTATTTAATATATTTTATATGTGCTTCTTAGGTTTTAGAAAAAATAAGGATATTATTTAAATATACTATACAAATAGTGTTTATTAGTTTATAAAGAGCTTAGTAAATGTAATTTTAGAATATAGCTAGAGCATTAGTAAGGCTAAATAGTATAATAAGGTATTTAAAGTGTTTATAGTAGGTTTAGAAAGTAGTCTTTTACTTATAGCTAGCTTTTATTTAAATCTAGTAGTAGGTGTTTTTAATATTAATTTTAGAAAAGTATTTTACACCTTAGTAGTGGTTAAGGATCTCTAAAATAAGGGGTAAAGCATAATAATTCTTAAGTATAATCTTATTAATTCCCTAGTAGTTTATATAGAGTTAGAGTATTTTATCTTTCTTTAGGATAAAAAGGATTAGTATACTTACAGGGCTTTTTAAGGGTCTTATATACCCTTTTACTAGGTTATCTTAAATATAGTCCTAAAGCTTCTTAAGTTCTGCTTATAAGAGAGGGTATATAAGGCTATATAAAGGCGTAGTGTCTAGGAGGAGGTTAATAGTATAGTTTGTTTCCTTTTAAGATAGTAGTAGTCTAGCCTTATTAGAGGCAAATATATCCTAAAACTCCTAGAGTTTATCTAGGATAGTATTAGTGCTACTAAAGGTATTAGTAACTTCTTTATCTCTAAGGGGAATAAAGCTATTAAGGGATTTTATAGTAAATACTATTACTTCTTATTATAATTTCTTAGTAAAATAGTAGGGGGTTAAAATCTTTAACTTATCTTAACTAAGCTTAAACTACTACTCTTAACTATATAAAGATAAGTATACTTATTCCTTTATAAGGGTATATATTCTAATTAATATAAGACTTCCCTTAGGTTTCGGGTTTTTATTAATAGTAATATAGTTAATAGTAAGGTCTCTCTCTTAACCCCTTAAGTCTTTTAGGGTAAGTAGTATATAATACACCTTATATTAAGGTATTATAAAATTCCCTATAGCCTTAAGGAGAGGGGCTATTGCTTAGGCTTTTTTTAGTTAGTATTATTACATAAACTTAATGCTTATAATATTAATATTAAAGCAACTGTCTAGGTCTATAAACGTTTTAGTAGTGTTTTGCCCCTTTATAAATACTAGAACATAAAATCTATATCCTATAGGTATCTAGGTGTTAGTAGCAAAGGTTAGGGTATTTACCTCCGCTACTAGTAGTTTTCCTAGTCTTTCGCTAGCTTATTATAATAGTAAGTAATATAGCTATTATTACTATAATTATAGTAGCGGCGGTTATCTAGTTAATCTAGCTTATCACAAACCTTATTCTTATTAGGCTTTATAGCAAGGCTTTTATTAGAGGCTTGCTATTATAAGTATTTTAATTAGTAGTTTTATTATTATCCCTTTTGCTAGTTATAATCCTAGGAATTAGTAGCTTTTTGCTTATTCTTAAAAGATAGCATTACCTCCTAGAATTATTATATAATTATTATAACTTCCTTACGCGTCTTGCTAGTAATAAAGGTATATAGATTTATATAGTTCTATAGTTTAGGCTATAGTTTTATAAAGAAGGTAAGAGCCTAGGACTTTTTGCTTACTTTTTTAAGGTAATTCTTTAAGGAATTAAGGTAGATACTAAAGGCTATAGGGCTTTACTAGTTTTATTAGTGCGCTTTCTTAAGCTATAAGGTAATTTAGGCATTATAATTTGCAAAATCTTAGAGTAGTGTAAGAGTCTACTCCTAGAAGCTACCCTAGTTATTAGTAAAGTAGTCCTGCTCCTCCGCGGTCTTTTTGCTAATAAATTAGTCCTATCTTACCTTATAAACTTAGTTTATATTACTAAGGGTAAAAAGGATTTTCTAGTAGTTATATTAATACTTGCGTTTTGCTTTATTAAAGGCATAGTTTAGGTTATTAATCTAGATTTTATATTTCTATAGGTTAGTAAGGTAAGTAAGCTCTGTAATATTCCTAACTTTAACTTTTCCTCTTTTACTATTAGAGGAATTATTATAGTATTACTAGCGTTTAGGCAGGTTTTTATATATACTAAGTTACTAAAGTAATTCCTTTTCCTATTCCTAAAGTTATCTAAGGATCTTAAGCTAAGTAATTTGCTTATAAATAGCCTGCTTAGTAGTCTTAAGGTCTTAGCCTATAAATAACTTTATTAGAGTAAGGCTAGAGCTATTATATAACACTAGAGGTAGTGTTTTAGGAGGTGCTAAATATGTATTATTCCCTAATTTAGTCGCAGATCTTATTATAGGTGCTATTTCTACTACTAGGTAGCTAGGGTTAAAGCTTAAGAATTATAAGAGATATTATAGCTAGGCAGTAGTAAAAAGGTATATATTATATTATAAAAGGACTTAAGCTTGCTAAGTAAGAATAGTACACGCACGCATTGCTAGATATGCTAGCCGCGTGCGCAAGCCCTAGGCATTAGCCGGGGATTCTCCGTGACGTCGCCGGGCAATCCGGCGTGGCCTGTCTTGTGGGGCCGCACCTCACACAAAGCTAGTGAGGAATATAACCTAAAGATCCTGCAAAAGATTACTAGTTTCTGTAAGTAGTGTTAACTTTATAGCAAGAGCCCTAGCTAATTTAAGTTTACTTTAAAAGATAACTATAAGTTTAATTATAAGATTATTATTAATATTCTCTAAATTAATAGTAAGCTAGTCCTTTATATTATAGATTTTACTATAGCTTTCTAAGCTACTTGTTTTCTTAAACTAAGGAAGTAGACTACTAGAGACGTTTAGGACACTATTAAAGCTTATTAAATTAATAGTTATTTTGGACTGCCTAAATAGATTATTCACAATGCTAGGAAGAACTTTGCGTTAGCTAAATTCTATTAATATGCCTAAGGGTTAGTAATTAAGGTTAATAAGGTTCCTGTAGAAGCTTATAATAGTATTAAAAAGGTTAAAAAATATTACGCTCCCCTCTAATATGTATATAGTATTATTAAAAGCAAACTTAGAGACTATATGTAGTAAGACTACCTTCTTTAAATAGCTATAAAAGCTATTAATAACTTTGCTAGCCTAAACAGCCTTATTCTAATACTCCTTGTGTTTAGGGCATATCCATGACTATTATAGGATTTACTACTAGCATTTTCTATTATTTAATGCGCTAAAGTAATTTATAAAGCTACTTTTAAAGCCTGTAAATTACTTATAAAGCGCTAGATTAATAATGCCCTTGCCTGCTATAATAGGCCTAATACTCTCCTAACCTACTAGATCCCGCTATAATCTAAGGTATAGGTCTAGCATAAGAAAAGTAGTTAGTAAGGTCCTTATAGACTCTTAGCTATAGAAGGTATAACCTATATAGTAGAAATGCCTTTAGGACTAATAAAATTTAGATTTATTATTATAAAGCTATTCCTATGTAATTTAGGTAATCTAGAGATTATAGCTAATAAAGAGACCCTTCCTCCTCTACCTACTAATAAGGATAAAAAGGATTATAATAATTAACTATATAAACTAATAAAGAAAGTTACCTTTAATCTTCCTAATAAAAACACTATTAAAAAGCAGCTTATTAAGCAAGGCAGAGGTAGACTATAAAAGACCTTTTTAATTAACTAAGACTTTAAGAAATTAATACTTTAAGGCACTTTACTTACTAAAGCGTTTCTTACTATAAAAGAAGAAGGAGATCTTACCCTTACTTATTAACTTTGCTAGCAAGGCATTATAAAGACTATAGGAGTACCTTTTAAGGTATCCTAGCAAAAGGAACTTAACGCTTTGCTTTAGTAAGAAGTCTTCTAACTTAAGATTTATAACACTAAAAAACATAGCATATAATGTATTTTTAATAGCTATTTTATAGACAAAATTAAAGGTAAAGGCACCCTAGCACTATATAAAAAATCATAACTTATAGTGTAAGCTTATAATAATGCTAGTAAGTAGATAATCTTAACCTAGGCTCTTATAATTTAATAGGCAAGTTAATGGTTAATTATAACTTTAGCTCCCTTACTTGCGAAGAGGGATATCTTTATTAAGCTAAGAGATATTACGCAAGCCTATGTTTAATTTATTATAAGCCTTAACTATAAGATCCTATGCTAATTACCTAAAAAAGTTAGAGATTAGCATCCTCCTAGCATAATTATAGTAATTATTAAGCCTCTTTATAGAATCCCTAAGGCTAGCATATACTAGTAGGTAATATACTAGAAGTATTATTATAAGAAGTTATTTATAATGCCTTTTATATATAACCCTTGCCTTCTTATTAGTAGCTCTGCAAATAAATTTAGTATTATAAGCATATAGACTAATAATACCCTTATCTTAGCTAATTAACTATTTTCTAATTAAGAAGAAAACAAACTATAAGCTGCTAAATTCCTTGCTAAACTAAAGGAGAAGCTTATAATAAACTACCCTCTAATCTTTAATAGTTATAAGCTTACTCTTAATGCTAATTCCTCTGTTTCTCTCTGCTAAAAAAGGCAGATTAGTAAGCTTTAACTTATTAATAAAGATCTAGAGAAGCATTAGGAGGAATATTATTAATAAAGAGCTTATAGAGTGTATATTACTATAATTTATTAACCTAAAGCTACCTTTAACCTCTCTTTTATAGCATAAAGGCAAGATCTTATAAATAAGAATATTAAATTCCTTAATAAGAGGCTTTAGTAGTAGATAGATTACCTAGATTAAGGGCTGCGTTATATTCTAATTAACCTTAAAAGAGCGAATCTCTTTGTCTTTATTAACAAATCCTTTGCAAATAATAAAGACTTTAGCTCTTAGATTAGATACCTTATTATAATTAGAAATAAGGACTTTAGTAAGGCTTAATTCATAATAAAAGGCAATATTATTACATATAGCTTAACGAAGTGCAAGCGTGTTACCTATAGCGCCCTTGCTTCTAAATTATATAGTATAGTTTAAGGTGCTAATATAGCCTACGTAATTAGCATAACTATTAAGATAATCATAAACTAGCTTAATCTGCCTAAAATTCTAATAATCCTATGTATAGATTTAAATTCGCTATATAAATGCCTTGTTAAGCTTAGTACTACTAAAAAGAAGCGATTAATAATTAATATTATAGCTCTTTAGTAATTGTATAAACGCAGAGAAATCTTCGAAATCCGCTAGATTAATAGCAAAAATAACCTAGCTAATGTAATAACAAAGACTTCACTAAACTAAGTGCTTAAGACTCTTATTAATACAAATAAGATTATAATTAGAATAGAAGGTTAGGTGAAAAGAGTAGCATAAGACCTACTAGAAGGGTTATTACAAGAGTTATTACAAGAAGTACACATACTTTAATCTTCGTAATAGTAGCTGCCCTATTAAGATACATAGACCTTAATTTTACAGCCTGCAAAGGCCTTTGTTAAGAGTTATAGATCTTAAGCAGTAGCATTATAATATATGTAATTATAATAACTTCTACATTCATTTCTTTAGCTGCGACCGCAGCGTGTTGTGTGTGTTTTAGGGATATTAGGGTTATACTAATTAGTACCTATTATGTTATAATAACTATTGCTATTTCCTTTATTACTTTGTATAAGAATTTAATTAAGGAATTAGATTTAATTAGCTAAGTGTTTAATACATTTAGTAGGGAGGGATTAGAGGCTCTTTGCGTTATGTTAATTTCTAGTATAAAAAGAGAAGAGTGCTAGTGTTAATATTAACGTAATAGGTTAAGTTAATATAGACCTAGCGCACCCTAATTAGCCGCATCCGAGCTCGCCTCAGATGGGTGGCTAGTGCGCCGGTCACGTGACCTATAACTTTATGTATCGCGAAAACCACTAAAAGGCCTCCCACTTAGCTAGCTAGATAGTAATATTAATAATATTAACTAGAATCCTAGTACTTCCTTTTGCGCGCGTATTGCTTGTTATTTCTTGTACCTTTGTTATTAATTCGCCTGTGTACGAATCAACAAAATCTATACACAGGATTATTAGAATTTTAGGCAGATTAAGCTAGTTTATAATTATCTTAATAGTTATGCTAATTATATAGGCTATATTAGCACCTTAAACTATACTATATAATTTAGAAGCAAGGGCACTACGTGTAACACATTTACACTTTATTAAGCTATACGTAATAATATTGCCTTTTATTATAAATTAAGCCTTACTAAAGTCCTTGTTTCTAATTGTAATAAGGTATTTAATTTAAGAGCTAAAGTCTTTATTATTTACAAAGGATCTATTAATAAAGACAAAGAGATTTACTCTTTTAAGGTTAATTAGGATATAACACAGCCCTTAATCTAGGTAATTTATTTGCTACTAAAGCCTTTTATTAAGGAATTTAATATCCTTATCTATAAGATCTTGCCTTTATACTATAGAAGAGAGGTTAAAGGCGGCTTTAAGTTAATAAATTATAGTAATATACGCTCTATAAGCTCTTTATTAATAATATTCCTCCTAGCGCTTCTCTAGATTTTTATTAATAAGTTAAAGCTTACTAATCTGCCCTTTTTAGTAAAGAGAAACAAAGGAATTAGCATTAAGAGTAAGCTTATAACTATTAAAGATTAAAGGGTAGTTTATTATAAGCTTCTCCTTTAGCTTAGTAAGGAATTTAGTAGCTTATAGTTTATTTTCTTCTTAATTAGAAAACAGTTAATTAGCTAAGATAAGGGTATTATTAGTTTGCATACTTATAATACTAAATTTATTTACAGAGCTACTAATAAGGAGGTAAGGGTTATATATAGAAAGCATTATAAACAACTTCTTATAATAATACTTTTAGTATATTACCTACTAATGCGTGCTAGCCTTAGGGATTTTGTAGAGAGGCTTAATAATTACTATAATTATACTAGGAGAATGCTAATCTCTAACTTCTTTAGGTAATTAGTATAGGATCTTACGGTTAAGGCTTATAATAAATTAAACATAGGCTTATGTAATATCTCTTAGCTTAATAGAGATATCCCTTTTTATAAGTAAAGGAGCTAAAGTTATAATTAACTATTAACTTGCCTATTAAATTATAGGAGCCTAGGTTAGGATTATCTGCTTGCTAGTATTATTATAAGCTTATACTATAAGTTATGATTTTTTATATAGTGCTAGGGTGCCTTTGCCTTTAATTTTATTTATAAAATAGCTATTAAAGATACGTTATATACTATGTTTTTTAGCGTTATAAATCTTAAGTTAGAAGACTTCTTACTAAAGTAAAGCATTAAGTTCCTTCTGCTAGGATGCCTTAAAAGGTACTCTTATAGTCTTTATAATGCCTTACTAGCGGAGTTAATAGGTAAGGGTAAGATCTCCTTTTTTTTTTATAGTAAGAAATGCTTTAGTAAGTAAAGTGCCTTAAAGTATTAATTTCTTAAAGTCTTAGTTAATTAGAGGGGTTTTTTATAGTCTGCCTTTGCCTTGCTTAATAGGCTGCCTTTTAGCGTTATTTTTATTAGGAAGGTTAAAGGTAACTTTTTTTATTAGTTTATATAGTTAATTATTATAATTCTCTTTATCCTTATTAGTAGGTAGAGGAGGAAGGGTCTTTTTATTAGCTATAGTCTCTAGATTACCTAGATTATATAGGAATAGCTTTATAATAATAAATCTAAATTTTATTAGTTTTAAAGGTATTTCTACTATATAGGTTATGCCTTCTATAGCTAAGAGTTTATAAGGACCTTACTAACTACCTTTCTTATACTAGACCTATACCTTAGATTATAGCAGAATCTAGTAGGTTAGGAGAGTGTTAGGCCTATTATAGCAGGCAAGGGCATTACTAATCTAGCGCTTTGTAAGTAATTTATAGGCTTTAAAGGTAGCTTTATAGATTACTTTAGTATATTAAATAATAGAAAACGCTAGTAGTAAATCCTATAATAATTATAAATATACCCTAAATATAAGAAGTATTAGAATAAGGCTATTTAGGCTAGTAAAGTTATTAATAGCTTTTATAGCTATTTAAAGAAGGTAGTCTTGCTATATATAGTCTTTAAGTTTGCTTTTAATAATACTATATGTATATTAGAGGGGAGCATAATATTTTTTAACCTTTCTAATACTATTATAAGCTTTTACAAGGACTTTATTAACTTTAATTACTAACCCTTAGGTATATTAATAGAATTCTACTAATGTAAAGTTCTTCCTAGTATTATAAATAATCTATTTAAGTAGTCTAAGATAACTATTAATCTAATAAGCTCTAATAGTGTCCTAAATATTTTTAGTAGTTTACTTCCTTAGTTTAAGAAAACAGGTAGCTTAGAAAGCTATAGCAGAATTTATAATATAAAGGACTAGCTTACTATTAATTTAGAGGATATTAATAATAATCTTATAATTAAACTTATAGTTATCTTTTAAAGTAAACTTAAATTAGCTAGGGCTCTTGCTATAAAGTTAATACTACTCGCAGAAACTAGTAATCTTTTGCAAGATCTTTAGGTTAAATTCCTTACTAGCTTTATAAAGAACCTTTTATAGTCTTTTAATTAAAGGGTAACTAAAATGTTAATAAAGCTGCTAAAGTTATGTTTTTATAAGAAAGAAAGCAACTACTATAGTTAGCTTAAGATCCTACTATAAATAACCTTATTATTAGGTTATAGGGATCTTTTTTATGCCTTAAATTAGTAGGTTCTTTAGGTTATTAAGCTTTATATTTATATAGTTTATATTAGTAATTAAGAATAAGAAGGGTGTTGCTATTAGTAGTATATAGAATTTAATCTCTTTAAGTACTATAGGAACCTTTAAAGAACCTAGTAATAATGCTTTTTTAGCGCTAAAGGTAATATTATGTTAACTCGCAGATTAGTTAATTTATAGCAAGGGAAATAGGCGTAAAAGGGCTTAGGCTTAAGTAATACTAACTATAGAGACTCCTATAGTGCTAGTATTAGGAAGGATGCCTTTAAAAGTCTTTTCTAAATAGTGTGCTTTAGTAAGGAAAATGTTATTAGACTAAGGCTTTTTATAGGGATTACTATAGTAAAGGGTGTATTTAAATAACTAGTTTTAAAGTATCTTAAGCACCTTGCTACTATTAGGAATCTTTATTAAGAGTATTAACCTTTATAATACTATAGTAAGGAATTATAAAGGGCCTGTAGGAGGATTAGAGTAGTTGTTTTTTTTGGTCTTATTTAATAAAGCTATTATTGCCTTAGTCTTAAGGATTAATTACTTAAGGTTATTAGGATTACTACTATTATTATTCTTGCCCTTAATATAAGTAAGGAATTACTACTACTTCTACTCTATTAGCCTACTGTAATAGAATTTAGATTAATTCTAATGCCTTTATAATACTTTATGTTTTTTAGTAAAGTGCTTTATAGACTAGCACCTTTACTTCTTGTAAATAAAGCAGTGGCCCTTATAATAAATAAAAGGCTTGTATTATTACTATTAGAAGTTACAATTCTTCCTATAGTAATAATTAGTGTAAAATATAGTATTAGAGTTAACTTTAGCCTCTTTTTAATAAAACGTACTATGCTTAGTAGCGTTTCTTTTAGCTTACTTTACTCTAATACTTTTCTAGAGCTTTAATATTAGGTCCTTATATATAGAGGGGCTATTATAGGCTATAAGGCTATATTTAGGGATATTATTAATAGCAGTAAAAAGCGTGTTTTATATGTTAATCTTATTATTTACGTGGCCTCTAGTTTTATAATAAAGAGAGATAATTTTATTAGAGAGGAGGTTAAGGGCCTTAAATATACTCTTTTTAGGGTTTTCTCTTATTACCTTATGTAGTGTAATTATACAAAGGTTATTATAATAAAGCTAAGTAGTGTTAATAGTTTTAAAGTGGTTTTTAATAGATTTAACTATTTAGGTAAAAGTTATGCCTTTACTAAGGAGAAAGTTCTTATAATATATTAAAGCTTTTTCTTTAAGTATTATAGGAAATGCCTTATAGAAGAGGGACTCTAGGAGGTTAATTTACTTATAAAGGGCTTAGAAGGTTTTTAGCTTATTATTAAAGAAGTTATATATCTCTTTACTATACTTTTCCTTATTAGAGTAAATCTTATAAAGGTTTATAATC
>SRQA01000805.1:0-16204 GCA_018360365.1 Claviceps citrina | reverse complement strand
AAGGAGAAAAAGCCTTATACTTAGGAAAGCGCCCTAGCTTTAGGGACTAATATAAGATTTTATATTAAAGCATCCCTAAGGCTAGGAAACCGCTAGGTTATAGCGAAGTTAGCACTAGCTAATACTAGTGCTACTTATTCTATTATTTATCCTAAGTTACTAATAGAGATAAATTAGAAAAAGGTAAGAAAGAGTAATTTACTAATAGAATTAGCAAATGTGCTGCTAGAATACCATAGCATACTTAATATACTCTATAAAGTATTTAATAGCATAGGTCGCGAAAAGATCTATTATGTAAGCTACTACTATGTGGGGAGTGACGCGACCCTCGCAGTTATTAAGGATAAAGGCCTTAGGGGGTCATGGGTTATGGCTAGGAAGAAGGATTAATAAGTTTATATAGTATAAAGGCTAGCGTGCCTCTAGTAGTTAGGTAGTATTATTATTAACCTTTTTACCTTGCTTTTAGCCCTCTTACTTACATGCGCGCGGCCATGTTATAGTAATCTAACTTAGCCTTATAATACTAATTAATCTAGGGACCGCGACCCTAATAGTATAGGTCTCTTTATATTATTATCTTATATAACTAATTAAGTTATTATAACCTTATGTATAAACTGCTGTAGTAACAAGCTATATATTGCCTTAACCTCTATCTAGCGTAATATAAATAGGGGCTAAACTATAGATAAAATTTAATATTATTAGAGGCACTTCTTAGCTACTATAAAATAATATATCTAAGGGACTAACTATTAAACAAAGGAAATAAAGAAGAATTATAATATAGGAAAAGCCTGCTTATCCTATAAATAAATAACTTATATGCTAATAAAGGATTATATAAAGGAAGTTATAAAGAAGATTATATTAAAGAACTAGGCTAATAGACTAGTTTAGTTGCTAAAGAATGCTAGTAGAATTTTACATAAGAGAAGCCTTAGCTAAGCGGACAAGTTGCGGCGGAAAACGCTGTCTTATTAGTACTAACTATATAGCAAAGCTTTTCTTAGAAGAAATTAGAACATTAATTAATCTTAATATAAATATATAAAAGAATAACTTCTACTAGGCAAATATAAGTTATTTACTTTAGCCTAAAGATATTAGGCTAAGGGAGGTTACGCTACTACCTTACTACTAGAACTATATTAATTAATTAGTATTAAAGGAGTAAATTAGTTTTACACTTATTACTATAGTTATTAGACTCTTTTACGCGCTAATAAGAAGCCTTTTGCTAACTAGCATTTTACTTAGTTATAGTATATATAGTTAGGGTCCTACTTCTAAATCTGCTAGGCTAAGTATTAAATAATTAAACAAACTCTTATTAGCTTTAGTTACTCTTGCTATAAAGTTTATATTACTTGCTAATTATTATATATTAGAAGCACCTAAAACACACTTGCGCTAACTTAGCTATATAAGTTTAAATTATTAGAGGACTCCTTAAAAACTATTTATACCTAAGGTAGTATTACCTAATATAAGATTAATTAATTTAGATATAATAGGAAGTCCTACTAAGTCTAATATTACTAATATATCTAATAAAGATCCTAGGTTAACGCCCCTGCCTAAGGAGATAGACTTCTTAAACTTTATAAAAATATTAAGTAAAACACTTAGAAAGCATGCCCTTATTATATTTAATTAGAATAAGGCTAACCTCTAATTTAATAGGGAGAATATTTCTAATATACTAAGCGAGTTTAAATAAAAGATAGCTGCCCTTAGAGTTAATAAGAAGGATTAGCTAAAGATCTTTACTTATAAGGTTTACCCTAGTATCTAAGCTTAGGTAAAGACTCTTATTGCCTTATATAATTAGAAGGAAAGTAAGGAAAAACTCTTACTTTAGTATAATACTACTACTTAGAATAAGATAAAGAATGTATAGAATTCTCTTAAAGATCTTAATACTAAACAACCTTCTACTATAAGTAACACACACTTCTAGCTTTAATAGTATTAGGCCTTAATAATAAAGGCTAAACCTTAGACTTAGAAGATAATAATAGGTTAAGGTAATTATATTTATAAAGCTCTGCTAGACTTAGTTATTCTTAGCTTTATAAATATAAACTATATAAGTAGGAATAACTTCTTAACTTTGCCTTATAAAACTCTCTAGGAGAAGCTTTATAACTATACCTAAGTTTAACTTAAATTAGAAAATAGAAATTCACAAACTATTAAACTTACATAATTTAAGCATAGGGATTAATTAGTTTCTTATAATTCTAAGTCTAATTTAGATTAATATAAAGTCCGCTTTACTAAAGAAACGCCTAAGGCTAGTTAGCCTACTTATATAGCGTTAGACTCTAATAACAAGAATAGAATACCTAGAACCTCTAGAGAATAGCAAGATTAAATAGATTTATTAATTAAATAACTTAAGGAAATATAAATTATAGTTACCTAATAGGATAGGAATATTAATCTCCTTAAGCAGCTTAAGAGTAAGTTTAGCTACTAAAGAGGGACTAGTTAGCAGGACTTTAATATAAATATTATAATAACTAACTAGGATACTAGGAATAGTACCTTTAGTAATAATTAGAGAGGAGGTTATAGTAATAGTAAGCAGTCTAGTAGCAGGTATAATAATAATAACTATAGCAAGTCTTATAGTGCTAATAGCAGCTAGAAAGATATTAAGTATAACTACTATAAAGAACCTAGGCACTATATAAACTAGTGCTAAGTGTTAGCTTTAGATACTAACCTAAGCTTTAGTAAGTATAATTAGAGAGAAGGACTACTATATGTTAGTAGTAGTATTATCCCTCTAGGCTTTATTTAAGCTTTTCTTTCTAAGGGTAGCACTACCTATAGGGCAGTAGTTTTCTAGGCTTTAATCTTTAAGAATAGTAAGGCCTATAACCTTCTGCCTACTATAAAGATAAGACCTAGTATAGGGCCTAATAAGTAAAACATAACTAAGATAGAAGTAGCTATAGTAGAAGAGGCTACTAGAATAAAGGATTCCTATAAATATTACTTACTATAAAGATTAAATAGTACTACTAGAACCGCTATAGCTATAGTAATTTATTTTAAGCGTATAGGGAACTCTAGGGCACTGCTAATAGCATTATTAATATTATTAGCCCTAATCTATACTATAATGCCTGTACCTTTAGTAACCTTAGTAGCACCTCTAGGTCTTATAGGTACCCCTATAGCAAACGTAGCAGTCTCTACTAGCACTATAATAGCCTTAGTTAGTACTTTAGTAAATAGCTTTATAATGTTATAGACTAGCCCTATTGCTACTGCTAATAGGCGTCGGAATGCTATTAAAAGATATAAAGAGAAAGGAAGGAAAGGTAACACAAAGACCCTATTATGCCCCCTTTATACCCTTGCTATAAATACCCTCCTATTATTATGCGTAAGCCTTACGCGTAAGGCAAGGTGCGCATAACTACTAATATGCACTTATATTAGCCCTATATTAGGTAAAGCCTAATACTATTACATAGCCTTCTGCCCTAGGCAGCGGCTATGCTATACAAACGCTGCCTATATAAAAGCGTTAGGTTAGTAAGAAAAAGCTACGGGCAAGTAAATTAAGAAATAAAACATCTTTATTATATTAAACACTACTAGGGAAGGTAAGCTAGCCTAGCTAGGATAGGCATTAGACTAGTAAGTTAAGGAGATAGTTTAGGGACAGGTAGTAAACTAAGACAAAGGAATATAGAACTAAATAAAACTATAAACCCTACTAGGTAGTATAAATAAGTAATATAGTAAACATAATAGGCGCGGTGTAGGCATAATATACTACACTAAATAGCTAGCATAAAAGCAAGACATAGGCTATTAATAGTTACTAGTAATTAGACTATATCTAAGTAACCTGCCTAATATTAGTACCTAGTTAGAGTAAGGCACCTGCATTAGGCATAAGAAGCAAGCTATTAATAGCTAGCATAGCTAGCTAGTATTGTAAGAACCTATGGTTATTATTATCCGCGCGTAACACCTAGACTAGATAACGCTGCATTAGACGCCTATTAGAGGTATAAAAACCTTGTCTTATCCGCCCCTAGAGTTCTACTAACTATCCTCCTTTATCCCCCCTATTACAAAAAGTTTTTATTTTATTACTTATTACTTTCTTACAGACTTATTATTATACTTAAGCCTACTTTATATTACTAAATCCTATGCTTAGTTACTTACTATATTATAGCTACCCTAAGGCCCGCTACTACTATAGTACCCGCTACTACTATACTACCTAGGCTATGCCTAGGTACTATTTCCCCTATATAGCTTTTAGAATATTAGCAAGCAGCCCCTGCCTGCCCTAGTTACTTATATATACTTATAGCTACTATAGCCTCCCTTAGGCGCGCTACACTAGCCCTTATAACTACCTCTTAGCGTGTAAGGTAATATCCTGCCCTTATACTAGCACTAGGCATAGGCCCTAGGTAAGTTTATTATAGAAGGAGACTTTAATAAGGAGGGTAATACTATGCTTATAACTATTAACCTGCCTTATATCTAATATATCTTTATTACTATTTAATTAGGCAAACTAAACTATAAGCGTAGTCCCCGCGGGAAGTTATATAAGAGCTACTAAAAGGGCTACTAAAAATACGTGTAAGATACATATATACTAGTAGCTAATTCCTATATTAGGCATACTATACGCGCCCTAATACAAGCTATAGCTAGGGGCCGCGCTATTATTACACTAAAGGTATATTATAAGGGGACCTAGCAGATCTAGATAGCTGCTATCTTAATACCTAAATTCTATGCCCTAGGTAATAGATTTACTAACCTATACTACTATGCTAAGTATGCCCTAGTTACTATCTAGACTATTTATAACGCTCCTACTGCCGCTATACCTACTAATAACATGCTTGTTATAGGGAGTGCTATGCCTACACTACTTAGTAATATAGCTACTAACCTATTCCTTATATCCCTTAGCGCCCTTATCTAGGGCACTATATAGCTATTAGTCTAACCCCTTGCCTAGCTTAAAAGCATACTATTTATATAGGGGGAGTAGAATGCCTAAGCTATAGCTAGCTACTAGTAGCATATTACACAGTCCTTTAGGGCTATATAAAGGGCTATAGAGGAGTAGATAGTAATGCTATAAAGCATTATATAGCTACTATAGTAATCCTATAAGCCTAGCCTATAGGTAAAGGAATTACTAAACACCCCCTAATACCCTTAATATGCCCTATAAGAGTATATACTAAAAAGCTATTAATGCTACTAAGAGAGAGATAAGAGGGATGCGTAGGTAATCTTAATAGCGCTATTCTAAATATAGTATAATACCCCCTCCCCTAACCCTTATAATAATAAGCTACCCCTAAAGTTACCTAGTAACTAATATAAGGTTTACTAAGGCAGGGAAGGAAGAAGGGTAGGTAGAAAAGAGAGGGAAGGAGACTAATTAGGGGTAAGTTAGGCCCTAAGTAGTAAATATATATAGCTTTATAAAAGAACCTTATTTAAGAACCTACTAGGGACTATTATTATACTATATACTACCTTATTTTGCCTTATAGTCTGCTAGGGCCTATATATTTGCTAGGTTCTTAAGCAGCTCTTATATTAGTATTAAGTATCCTACTTATTTAATAAGAATATCCTAATAATGCCTACAGCCCTATATATTATAGGCCGCTAGCACCTTCTTAACCTAGTATTTCTTATAGAGCTTATTATTCTTATTATTCTATACCTACACAAGCCCTAGGCGTGTATTATACTAGGGCTAGCTAGGGAGTGGATTAGTAGCAGCGTGCTTAATAAGGTTAATATAGAAGATAGGGTGAATACCCTAGAGCATATTAAGATAGATTATTAGTAGTATAGGAATAGCTATAATATAGTACTTAGCCACTACTTAGTCTAGCTTCTTAAAAGGGTAGTTAGTTTTAATATAGTAAAGGGAGAGCTATACCTAGTCCCTAACCTAGAACTGCTTTATAGGGCAATAGGAGGCAGCTATACTATCCTATTATTATTACTAAGCAAAGGCAATAGCTACCTAGGCTAGCTTAGAAGCCTCCTAAAGTTATAAGGCAAACTAGGCTACCTATCCCGCGCCTATAGTAGCACTAGGAGTAAGGTTTGTAGGAACCTAGACTAGATTAATATTATATTTATAGAGTAGCTAGTTTAGACTAAAGCTAGTAATAAAGGAAGCCTAATTATTAAGCATAAGCTAGTATGCTACTAGGTGCTTAGGCTAATTAAACTATAAGAAGGAAATATAAAGATATAGGATAGCCTATACCTCCTAGTTAGCCTGCTCTATACTCCTATTAGTCTAGGGGTAGTAGGAGGTAAAAAGCAACTATTTAGTCTTAATAATTAAGCATAAGGTAGTCTAGAACTTACTTAGCTAGTCTAAGCTATAGTTAGTAATAATAAAGGTAAGAAACCTATAGAACTACTACTAGCATATTTTAAACCTCTTTACGCATGCCTTAGCAGAGATACTAGTTATAGCCTTAAGCTAGATAAACTTAGAAAGGCAGTCTATAATTACTATAAGGAAAGAGGGATTAGATAGCCTACGTGTAGGCAGGCCTATTATAAAGTTAACTAAGATCTAGGACTAAAAGCAGTTAGGAATAGGGAGGGGTTTTAGGAGGCCCTGCTGCTACTAGTAGCTCTTATAGCTACTGCAGTAGTAATAATTCTAGATATAGCGGGTAATATCCTAGGATATGCCTGCCTAGTAAAACTATTACTAAAGGGTTTAGAAGGTAGTGTTATAACCTAGATAGCCTACTACTAGTAACTTATAGCACTCCTAGATAAGGGTGGTTATTAATAGCTCTTATTAAGGTATTTATATTTAGCTATAAAACTAAAGCACCCTATAAGCGCTAATACTATAGTCTATAATCTACTCCCTTATTTTAGCCTTTATAGGGAATTACTATACGTTCCTACAAATAGTAGTAAGGCAGTAGTAGTATGCTATATTATAAGCAACTATTATATTCTAGAGCGCCTAAAAGTAGGGAGAGGAAAAGACCTAGTTACTAGAGGGTAGTGTAATATTAGTACTAAAGGGGTTAGGGTTATTTATAGAGATAGCCTAGATAAATAAAGGTTAAAAGAGGCGGCTATACTATAGGGTTAGCCCTACCTTATCCTAGCCCTATTAAGGGAGCATATTAGTATACTGCTAGTGCTACGTAGGTTAGTACTACAGGTAGTAATAATACTATAAGAGTGTCTTAGCCTAGTAAGCCTAATGCTTAGTTATAATTTTAGGGGTTATAAAGTACTTAAGGCTCTTATAGTTAGTATAGATAGTAAAGGGCTTAGAGACACCCTAGAGCTTAGCTAACTATGCCTTAAGGCAGGAGATAATAGCTAGGAGCTTCTTATTATAAATAGTATAGTTTTACTAAGGGGGGGTTAGCTAGGCTAAGTAATAGGTAATAGGGTACTAAACGCTATCTATTTAGAGCTAGAGGAGGCAACCACTAAGGGCAATACTAAAGTAGTTTGCCTTAACTATTATATCCTAGTTAGGGTCCTATTAAGCTAGGATTAGGTCTAAGATAAAGAGGCGCTTAAGCTTGTTAAAAGCATAAGCCTTCTGCTACCCCTAGATAAAGGGGACGCCCTTCTTTATAAGATTATAAAGGGGGTTAGTAACTTAGGAGAAATCTAGAATAAAGTTATAGTAAAAATTCGCAAAACTAAGGAAGCTATACATACCTTATAGCTTTGTTAGGGCTGCCTAGTCCTAAATAGCCTAGACCTTAGTAGGGTTAGGGCGCATGCTCTTGCCTGCTATAATAATATACCTAAGGTAGTAGACCTATTAGGTAGTAAAAATAGACTTGTTAAGGTTAAGGTAGAGGCCTACTGCCTGTAAGCAGCTAAAAACCGCGCGAACCTTCTGCAAATAGTTACGCCTTAAGCTACTAGAATAAACTAGGATATTATCTAAGTATACTATAATAAAGTTACTAAGGGCATTACTAAGGGCGTTATTAATATAACGCTAGAAAGTAGCAGGCGCACTTGCTAGGCTAAAGGGGCAGATAAGCTACTTAAATAGCCTAAACTATATCTAGAATACTATAAGAGCCTTGTCCCCCTTAGCAACCTATAGCTTATAGAAAGCTGCCTAAACATTTACCTTAGTAAACTATTATGCATAGGCTAGAGAGCAAAGGGTTTCCTTAATAAGAGGCAATAGGTAGTAGTCCTACTTTATAATCTTATTAAAAGTATAGTAATTCACATAAAACCACTAGCCCCTGCTAGCTTTCTTAACTAAGAGGACTAGAGTAGCTACTAAAGAAAAGCTAGCTTAGATCTATCCCTTATCTAAGAGCTTTATAAGCTACTGCTAGAGTTTAAGTAACTAGTCCTAAGGTATAGAGTATAATAGGCCCTAAGGAAGAGAGGGGAGGGACTTATTAGGAAACTTATAAAGATAAATATAGTGGTCTAAGGTACTATAATAGGGTAGGAGAGCGTCTACCTTAGACTTATTAAAGAGATTAGTAAAGTTGCGAAGCTTAGCTAGCAGGGCTATATAGGGGTCCTTAGGCTATAACTTAGGCGCGGTAACCTAAAGGATAGACATTAACTTACGTAAGCTAGTGCCTATAAACTAAATAGTTATATCCTAAAGGCAGCAAGCCCGCTTAGCTATAGCCACAAAGGCAGACCCTATTATGCCTTATATAGCCTTGCCCTAGGCGTGACTTAAGGACTCCTACACTACAAGGCCTTCTGCTATGCCTACTATTAGCTCCTGCTAAGTAGTATAGAGAGTAATATTATAGTATTTTATTTATAGTAGGCTAAAGATTATATCCTAGGCAAGGCCTAGAACTATATAAAGGCAGATAAATAACTACTAGCTATTAATATTAATTATAGCATAGGCAAGGTAAGTAATACTAGACTCCCTCTTAAGTGCCTATTATCCCTACTATTAAACCTTAATAGTAGTCCTTACCTAGCGCCTTAAAGGTAGCTAAATAAGCTTAAGGCCTAGCTATTAAGCAGCAGACTTACTAATAGTACTATAGTACTTATAGCTATAGTTAATTAGGGTGTTTATAAAGGAGAATAAGTTAAAGAGAATAGGAATAAAGAATGCTAGGTAATTTATATATTTATAAATTTCATTATACTTTATTAACTCTACCTCCTTTTAACCTAGAGTCCGCTATATAATAAAGCCTAGAAGCCCCTACGTAAGACTTACTATAGGGGCTAGTCTTTTCTTATCCTATTCTCCTCCTCCTCCTTATACTTATAGTTATTAGCCTTAGTAATAGCCTACTAGATATAAACCTTAGGCTAAAAAGGGGGAAGGAGAGAGTAGTTATAAGCTATATAACCTATCTCTTTATAGTGTAAGTAAGCACTAGACTCCTAGTAACACACTATCTCCTAGTTAGTTACTTACTTAGCTTATGCTTAAGTAAAGGGCAAGGCTATATCCTTAGCTTTTAGCTTTTTTTTCTTCCTGCCCTTACCCTAGGTCCTTATAATATTTACCCTAGATATAGCTATATCCCCCTTATAGTTAGTAGTGTAGTAATACTAGGCTAGAGGATTTATTAGATACCTAGTGTAAAAGTAATCCTTAAGCGTAGAGGTCTTAAGGTCTAAGGTAATAGCGTAGTATTACTTTATAGTAGTGTTATAGTTATTACAGGAGATACTATAGCTAATATATATGCTATGTATTTGCTTATTAAGTATATAGCATAGCTTAGTAAGATAGACCTTATTATCCTAGCTTATACTACTAGTAAGGGAGAGTTTTTGCTTAAAATAAACAAAAAAGGCAGAGAAGAATTTATTACTAGCCTGCTTTATTTAGTTAAGTTTAGTAAGGGCTATCTTATAATAATAAGGGTTAGAGTAAAGCTTAGAGAGATAGTCTAGAAAGGTAGCTAGGTTATAATAAATAAAATCCCCCTTCTTAAAGAATAAGGTAACCTTAGCCTAAATAAAAAATAAGAGGTTTTAGTAAATAAATATCTACTAGTTTATAGTAGAACTAATAAAGTTATAATCTGCCTATAGCTTATATACTATAAAGAAGCGCTAGGTATTAAAGGTAGATTATTTACTATTATAAGGAGAGCTAGTTAAAATTAGCTTATAGCAGACTAGGAGTGTAGTAAGAGGGGAAGGGAGGTTAGTTACCCTAAAAAGAAGGGTTATATTAGTAGGCAAGAGAAGGGATATAGCTAAGGCAGTAGTAGTAGTAAATTAGATTATATAGTTAGTAATAGCCTATGTAGCCTAAATCGCGGCTATAGTAGCGTCCTCCTGCTCCTATATAGCATTAAAGCGCTATTACATAGCTATAAGGGTATTACCTTACGTAGTTAGGGTTATATTAATATAGTTAAGAATTACTATTATATCTTCTGCTATAAGAGAAGCAGGTTTATTAGCCTGTGCGTTTGCGTTTATATTTAAAGGTATATTAACTTATTTTAGTAGCTAAAAGAAATATAAGGCTAGAGGATATCTTTTAAATATTATAAACTAGCCCTATTACTACTACTAATAGGCATTAGAATACTATTAAAAGATATAAAGAGAAAGGAAGGAAAGGTAATATAAAGACCCTATTATGCCTCCTTTATACCCTTGCTATAAATACCCCCCTATCGTTATGCGTAAGCCCTACACGCAAGGCGAGGTGCGCATAACCACTAATGCGCACCCGCATCAGCCCCACATTAGGCAAAGCCCAATACCATCACATATAAACACAATACCTAAAGGTTAAGGACTTAGTATATAAGCTATAGTAAACTTAGGGACTACTAAGAAGTTGCCTTAGGGCTTTAAAAAGCCTAAGAAAACTAAAGCTAAGATCTAGATTAATAATAAGCTCTTAAAGTTAGTAAAAGCTAACTATAAGAAAGCTAACCTAATTTATAAATATATATTAGAAATGCTATATAGCAAGATCTTTAAAAAGAAAGTTAGAGTTAGTCTTTATAACCTCTGCTACTTAATGCTATCCCTAGCTAAGGCTATAAGCTAAGAGTGCTTTATATGTTCTAATAAAGTTAAAAAGATATACTACTTTACGCCTAGCGTAGTAGAAGATACATAAGCTATAGAATATATAATAGTACTAAGAAAATAACTCTAAACTAAGAATAGTAAAGATTAAATAGTTAATATAATTTAATACTTAAAAGCTTTTGTAAAGGACGCTAGGCTAGATAAGGCTAAAGACATTTTAGATTGCTATATAAGAACCCATGCTACAGGAGTTAATATAACACTCTAGGAAGTTATATAGAAAAGAATAGGCAACCTACTAGTAATATTTAATCCTTACCTTAAGACTTTGCAGACTAATACTATTAGCCTAGACAAGGCTATTAGCATAATAGTAGCCTTTATTATTTAACCTGTTTCTCTTATTAGCTACCTTTAGGACCTCCCGCACCTTCTAGTTAAGCTAGGCAACCTAGACAGACGCTTCTATTTAGCCCTAATTAATAGTAGCTTATAAGGGAATATTATTACTAAAAGCTAGGCTTACTAGGCTAGTTTGAAGATTTATCCTATAACCACAGAAGCTAACACCACGTCTTACACTAATAAAGCGATTAGAATAATAGGCAAAGTACACATAAAACTCTACCTTAGAAGCGTTTAGATCCCTATTAAACTTTATATATTTCCTAATACTATTTCTATAAAACTAATTCTTAGGATACCTTTTATTTAAATAGCCTAAGCTACCTTTAACTATAGTAATAAGAAGGGTAATATATTTATTAAGTATAGGTTTAATAATATTATTATAGTCTCTAAGGTTACTAGAGGCGTTTAATAAAAGCTTACTAATAGGGAAAGGGAATAGTCTATATAGGTTTACTACATATCCTTCTTACCTAGCAAATTACTAAATAATTACTTAATATTAGGCACCTAAGCTAGTATTAAGGTATAATAAACTACTATTAAGGAGCCTAAGAAATATTACTTAGCGCTAAACCTAAAGGCCTAGAGGAAGAAGGGAGAGGAGAGTAAGGTTACTAGTAGGACCTTTCCTACTATATACTAGCTATAAGGCTTAATACTAGCCACGCTAATCTAAATAACTACTACCTTTTATAACCTGCCTAACAAACTAATACTAGCTAGGGTAAGTGTAGTTATAAATAACTAACTAACTACTAAGATAGAAATAGAAATAAGCAAACTAACTATATTACGCGCAGACGTAGGAACTACTAAACTAACCTTAGCACCTTTAAATACACCTTAACTTATAATTAACTCCCTTACAGTCCTTAATAATATTAAAGATATTAAGGTTTATAAAGGATTATATAAAGAGCTTAAAGAAGGAGATAAAGTTATATAAGTTACCTAGAAAGAAGGCATATATATTATAAGTTTAGCGCTAGAATTAGCAGCTAAGAAATTCTATAGCCTCCTAACTAAAGCTACTACTAAGCTTTAACCTCTTACTAAGAAACCCCTTATAAAGCTTTAGGTAAATACTATATATAAAAGGAAAGCTAATAAAATTTACCTAAGGGATAATATCCCCTCTAATAGCACTACCCCTAATAGTAACCCTAACTAAAAGGCAAAGAAGTAGGCTAAAGCTAAAGACTGCCTTAACATAAGCAGCAGATTTGTAGATTATATTACTAGAAGATTTAGTAAAAAGCTATAGGGCTTCTAACTAACTTAGGACTAGCTAAATTAATTAATATCTAGTATTAGAGACTAGCTTTTGCCTAAGGAGCTTAAGGTATTCTGCAAGATACTTTATAACTAAGAAGTAGCGCTAGCTTAGGACTTATTAGAGTGTGGATTAGTTAATCCCCTTATTACACTACCTTAGGTTATTAAAGTTATTAAACATAGCGCTTAGTAAGTAAGATTAATTCTAATCCCCTTAAGACTTTAAAATAAGCTAATAAAGCTACTTAAAAAAAAGCTTAAGTATAGCTATATTAAGGAAAGCTATAGAGCCTATAGGAACCCTTACTTCTTAGTTTTAAAGAAGGATAAAGGAGTATATTTAATCTTATTAGCTATAAAGTATAATAATATTATAATTTGCAACGCTTACATCCCTTAAGGCGCTAAGGCTTTTAGCAAGGACTTTATAATATATAAACTACTTAGCTTGCTTAACTTCCTCTCTAGGTATAACTAGCTCTAGCTAGCACTATAAAGCTATAATATAACTATAATTTAATGCTATTAAGGCTCTATTACCTCTATACCCTTCTATAAGGGGCAACTAATTTAGTTATATAGTTCTGCTAGATAATAGCACAAATCCTCTTTAACTTAATTCCTATAGTTTACTTGCCCTTCCTTAATAATATTATAGTTAAGGGCCTAAAAATTACCTATAATAACGCTAAAGTCTTGCCTAGGATCCGCTAATATATACTAGAATACCTAGTTAATATTAACTAAGTCCTTGTTAATATTAAACTTATAGGCTACACTATTTTTACGCTAAAGTTAAAGTTTTACTAGAGCTTCCTTAAGATTATTAGTTATGTTTATAGTATAAAAGGGTGTGCGCTTACTAAAGCAAAGATTACTAAGCTACTTAAATAAAAGCATTATAGAAATATATATAATATTTAGTTTTTTCTTAGCCTTACTAGCTACTATAGGCTCTAGGTTAAGAAGTATACCTAGGTTACTAAACCCCTAGTATAGCTGCTTTAAAAAGATATGCCTTAGTAATAGGGAGATAAAGAATAGCATGCTATAAACATAGTTATTACTATAATAACTAAGGCACTAGTGTTAGTATTACTTAATCTCTTAGTAGGTTATAGGGAGATTATCCTTACTATTAATACTAGCTTAGTTAGCTAGGGGGCTATATTATAATAGGTTATTAATAATAAGAGGCACCCTATAAGGTTTAAGAGTAGAACTTAGTAAGAATTAGAGTAAAAGTATAATACTATAAAGCAGGAATATAAGGCTATTATTTATGCCTTTTAATGCCTCTGTATTTATCTTTATAGAGTGCCCTTTACACTAGAGACTAACTCCTAAGTCCTAGTATATTAGGTTAATAGCGCTATAAATAATATCCCTAGAGCCTTAGTTATAAGATAAATTAGCTATATTATGCTCTTTAACTTTACTACTAGACATATCCCTAGAGAAAAGAATAAAATTACTAATACCTTATTATAAAAAGGCCTAGGAGAATCTAATAAGCAAGATTAATTAGTTAAAGGCAATATTAAGGAGTTTATTTACCTTAAATTAAACCTTATACTCTTAATACCTAAAGATAGGGCTTATTATAGTAAGAACTAGCAGAAGTTAATAGACTACCTTATAATACTAGAAAGACTAAAGGACATAACCTCTAAGGAGTACTAGAAGCTACAGGCGCAGGCCTAGCGCTTTTATTGTTATGAATAGGTCAGGGATATTAGAGTGAGAGATTAAGGAAGTCACGGCTTATTCGAAGGTATGTAGCAATAGGTAATAGTCTTAATTCTTGCCCCCCTCTATCTAATTTAGTCAGAGGTCTATGCCTATATAATTATAAGTATTACATGCCTCTAGTTCTTGCCACAAGTCTAGCAGTCATACCTCGCCACAAGTCTAGCGCTTATACGCGGCGAATAACCTTGTTATATAATGCAAATCTAACAGAGGCTTGCTTGTGCAAATAGATCCTGTTAGCCTAAGGCAACCTTATAGCTTTCTAGTCCTAATAGGGTAACCCTCTCCGCTTGCAACCGTCTCGGTCATAGAAGGTTCCCTTTGTGTCGCCTAATTTAAATATTATAAACTAATCTTAAAAATTTTTAATGCTTCTAATCTATGTATATCCTTTGTAATACTTGCAATATTATTACTTCCCTACTTCTAATTCCTTTAAACCTTCTTCCCCCTTATTTCTTAATCTTATTATTATACGCTAGCTTCCTCTTAAAGAATTCTTTAATTATATTCCTAAGGGACTTATAAATCTGTAAAGTCATAGTAATATATCTATATATTCTCTAAGTTATTATAACCTTCTTATTTAACAAGGTACTTTTATTAGTTTCCCTAATGCTTATAGGTAATAATTCCTTCTATAATATATAAAGGATCTTCTCCTATAAGGAGAGGTACTTATTATATTACTTCTAGTATACTCTCTAGATCTCTCTTATATAATTCTAAGTTTAAAATGTAAAAGACATTATAAAGTCTTATGCCTTTTAGGAGCTTTATATAGTAAGCTAACCTATAATTTCTAATTAACTTAATAATTTTATAGGGTCCTAGGTACTTTACTATAAGCTTCTTGCTTAGTCACTATAAATTAATATTTTTTATAAACAAAAGAATATAGTTTCCTACATTAAATTTTATTAGTATTCTCTTTTAATTATAATACTTAGCTTATATAGCTTATATATGTTATAGGAGCTTCTGTGTCTCTTTATATTTGTGTTATAGCTTTACTCTATGTAACTTAGCTTATTTATTTATTATAGTAGTTATTCTCTTTGTATATAATAGGCCTCTAGGTGTAAAACCTTAAAGCGCCTTAGTAGGGGATTTGCAGAGAGAGCTATAGTAGCTTGTATTATATATAAATTACACTATTAGTAAAAGGTTAACCTAATTAGTTTATTTAGCGCTAGCAAAGGCTTGTAGATAATACTTAAGCAATTAGTTTATTTGTTTAGTCTAACTATTTATTTAAGGATAGAATACAGTGCTTAGTTAACGCTTAGTTATAATATTATAGTAGAAGGTTTGCTAGAAAGAGCTTATAAAAGTTATTCTGCGGTTAGTTATAATACCTTCTAGGATACTATAATCTTTAAAAACTAAATTAATAAAAAGCATAGCTAAACTATTACTACTTAATTACTTTAATGTTAGCATATAAATAGTATACTTTATAAATCAGTTAATTATTATAAGAATAGCGTTATATATTTTAGATCCTAATCCCTTTACTAGTAAAAGTCCTGTAATAAAGTCTATTAATAGCTTTTAGAAGGGTTAGTCTAGTATAGGGAGCATAGTAAGTTTGCTATAAGGTTAATACTGCCTTAGCTTTAATACTTAATAATTAAAATAAGTGTAAATATATTCTTTAATATCTTTTCTTATACATAGCTAGTAGTATTAGTTAGTAATTTAATAAAGCGTT
>SRQA01000804.1:0-16209 GCA_018360365.1 Claviceps citrina | reverse complement strand
CTAAAAGCTAAGTTAAAAAGTATACTAAGCTAAGACTATAGCTAAGCTAAAGTAGTAATAGCTTACTCTTATATTACTTATAGTATTTATATAAGGCTATAGCCTTTATAAGATAAGGCTACTTTATACCTAAGTTATTAGAAGTATAATTACCTATAGTATAGGATCTTACTATACTTAGGCTAGGTATAGTAAGGTTATAAAAGGTATAGTAAAGGTTTTTATAATTAAGTAAAATAAATACCTTTAGAATATTACTAGGGCTTATAAAGCTATATTACTTTTATTACTTAAGACTAAAGTAGCTATCCCCTCTCTAAACCTTTATTTAAATTTTTATTACTAAAAATACTATAAATAATTAGAATTTAGTAAGATAGTAAAGAGAATATATAGTATATATATAATAGTAATAACCTTACTTTATAACTAAAAGACTTATAAATAGCCTAGACACTCCTTACTAGCCTATATAGTATTACTAGGAAGGCCCTCCCTTGCCCCTAATAATTTATTAGCTAAGAAAGAACTTAAGTAAAACTAAAGGAATAGATAGTATTATAATAAAAATAATACTTAGAAGCACTAGCTATAATATACGCTTATAGTAGTAAAATATAGCCTAAGCTTTTACTTTATATATAAGGTAATGCTTTTTTATAAAGTAATATAAAAGTATAAGTCTACTACTTTTATTTAAATATATATAAAAAAGATAAGGCTATAAGCTTTTTTATATAAGAGATATATACTAAAAGTAAACTCCTTACTTTACCTCTATAGAAATGCCTTAGAAATACACTACTATATTATTATAAAATACTTATAATTTACTAAGCTCTAGCTTATTTATCTAGATCCTAGTCCCCTTTAGGACTAATATAAAGTAACTATTACTCTTAATAACTACTACACTACCCCTATTATAGCCTATTAGCTTATATAAATAAAATAGCTAAAATAATTTACCTTAGTAGTATATTTATATAAGAACTAAGAAAAGGTAAAGGCTATAAAGGCAGAGGGCTCTAGCTAAGGGCTAGTAAGGGCTAAGATAAACTAGGAAGATAACTACTCCTATATTATAATTATATAACTTAGGGATAATGCCTATACTAAGACCTTAGCAAATAAGCCCTAGGGAAAGGAGAGATAAGAAAGACCTAAACTAATTTACCTAAGTATAGTAAAATAAACCTAAAATAATAAAAAGAAAACTTTATAAATAAAGAAAATTAGCCCTAGCCCTATACCTTACCCTATCCCTGCCCCTTACCCTGCCCCTTACCCTAACCTCTCCTGCCCTAGCTACTTCTAAGTAGGCGCTTATAAAAATACTTTACTAAAGGGGGGGTCCTAGGCTTAGACTTATCCTAGTCCCCCCCTGCCTGCCTACTAGACATACCCTATACTAGGATAGTTTACTTAATAAAAGTAAGGCACTTTATATATTCCTATGCCTTAAAGTTATACTTTACCTTTATATTTACTTACTATACTACTACTTTAATTACTATTACTATAGCTATCTCTTCCTAGTATTAGATTACCTTAGACTTATTATAAGCCTGCCTCTTATCCTCCTTTACCTACTATTATACTACTTCCTGCTATAATATTACTCTCCTTACTCTATACTTAGCTACTACCTTATTAATATTTATATCTTAGTACTAGCCCTTATTATAAGTAAATATTACTACTACCTTAAGTAAGTTAGTAATTTACTACTATACTACTAGGTTCTTATAGTATAAGGAGATTTCCTCCTTATAAAGGGTAATATTCTTATAATATAAGGCTATTTTCTCTTAGTACTAAGCTAAATTACTTATAAAGGAAAGTAAGACTAGGGTAGCTAAGGCTATAGTACTCTCTTAATTAATTACTTATATAGCCTTATTTTATAAGGTATTATAATATGCTTATTATATATAAAATTAGTAAATAGTATAGGACCTAAATAGGGTTAGTTTTAGTAGTATAAAAGACTTATATTAAAAGCTAGACTATTTTTTAGTTACTTTCTTAACTTTAGTAGCTTAGTAACTATAGTATTATATATAATATTTTACTTTAACTAGTCTAGTTAGGCACTGCCTAGGATAAGTTATAAGAATAAAGGAAATACTTACTTAATAATATTTTTTACTACTATAAGTATATTTATAGTAGGAGCTTCTAGGTCTTAGATAAATTAGCGCTAGACCTATAGGGGATAACTTTAAGATACTTACCTAGCTATATATAATACTAGGTATTAGAATCTTTATAATAATAAAACTATAAAAAACACAGGCACTTATTATCTAGCCTATGCTAAGGTAGGGTTAGTATTAGGGGAGGTAGGGGACTATAACTTAATAAAACTTACCCCTTATATAAGTATTAGATTAATTTTTAATATATTTATATAATAGATTTAAAAAGAAGTAATATAAGAGAGGTAAGGGTCTAAACTAGGGCTAAAGGGGTTTATAACTTACTAAAAAATTACTAATATTAATAAGAAGGGAAAAGGGGTTAAAAATAGTAGGGGGACCTCCCTCTTTTATACCTAAAGGGGGGGACTAGCTAGATTAGCTAGATTACTTAATTTCTTACTAAATTACTTACTCTAACCTAAAGAGGAAATTAATAATAATTTACTAATTACATAAGGCTATTTATAGGCCCTAGACTAAACCCCTTACTTAGCTACTACTAAACCCTACTAGAATCTTCTAGTTATACTAATTTTTCTAGACACACCCCTAATGTTTTATTTACTTGCCTTACTTTTTTATTTATTTACCTTTACTAGCACCTAGTAATACTATAAGACTAAGCTACTAACACCTACTATTACCTAGGTAGGTAATAACTAATTATAAGTCCCTTATAAACCTAAACCTAAACTTTTTTTAAGGTAATTTTACCTTTTATATATACTTTTAGTAACTACTACTAGGACTTAGCTAGTAAGTAGTGTACCTTTTTTTATAATTAAAACCTTAGCAGACCTAATAGGGTTTAAATATAACCTAATAAGCGCACATAGGTTTTCCTCCTTATACTAGGGTTTTTTCTATATAGATTAGTAGTAGAAGTTCTAGATATTAGCCCCCTAGGGAGCTAACTAGTGTACTATAATAATAATAATAATAATACTTAATTAATATTTAGTTATAATATTATAATAAAAAGATTATTAAAAAAAGCTTATAAATATTAATTTATAATTAGTTATAATATCTTTTAAAATACTATAGTTTTTAAATACTAAATCAATAAAAAATATAGCTAAACTATTATTACTTAATTACTTTAATATTAATATATATATAGTATATTTTATAAATTAATTAATTATTATAAGAATAATATTATATGTTTTAAATTCTAATTTTGTTACTAAAAGAAGCTTTATAATAAAGTTTATTAATAGTTTTTAAAAAAGTTAGTATAATTTAAAAAGTATAGTAAGTTTACTATAAGGTTAATATTACTTTAGCTTTAATACTTAATAATTAAAATAAGTATAAATATACTTTTTAATATTCTTTTTATATATATAACTAGTAATATTAATTAGTAATTTAATAAAGTATTTTACTAACTTCTTAATACCTATAGCTTTATTATTATAAATAAATATTAAAATCTCTTTATAAAAACCTAATAAAATATATATATAGTTTTTAAAATAAAGTATTTTATTTTTATTAATTAATTAACTAAAAAAGCTATAAGTATTTCCTAAGCTTCTAACTAAAGGGTTAAAAATAAGTTTTTTATTATAACCTAAAAGGCTATAAGTATTTTTTTACTTTTTTTTTATTTTATTATTTAAAAAGTTAAAAATATTCCCTAAATTTTAAGCTTAAAATCTATAAGTATTTTCTAAGTTTTAAATAAGCTACTTAGTTTATAAAATAAAAGTATTCTCTTATTATACCTAGCTTAATTTATTATATATAATTACTTTTAAAGGTTTTATAATATTAGCTTTATATTATATAAAATACTAACTAAGGAAGTAAAGTTTAGCTATAAGAGTATTATTATATTAACTTAATATTAGTATAAAGCTATTAAGTAAAATTAGTATTTATAACTTTAATAATATTTTAAATTATTTTAAAAAGCTACTTATAAGTATTACTCTTTTAGTAAGTGCTTTATATACTTACTTTTTTAAAAGCTATAGTATTCTTTAAGTATTATAAGCTAAAGACTATATTAATAGTAATTTTCTTTTTAGTTAAAAATAGTTTAAAACTTATTTACTTTAACTTTATACTAATAAACTTAGTTAGAAAGTAGAAAGCTTAAGAAGCTTTAATATTTTTAATATTATTATCATATAATACACTAGTTAGCTCCCTAGAGGGCTAATATCTAGAACTTCTACTACTAATTTATATAAGAAAAACCCTAGTATAAGAAAGGCACTATACCTTTCTTTAGCTATAATTTAAAATTATACTTTTATTACTTTAGTAATAATTTATAAGTTTTAATTTATTTTACTTGCTTTTTATTAGTATTAGGCTTAGTAAGCTATAGTAATTATATTCTTTACCTTTTTACTTTACTATAATTATTAAGCTAGTTTTTTATAAACTTTTTTAAGTATTATAAGGTTTATGATTTTATAAAGCTTATAAGTAATTTATTAAGTATATTTATTAATATTATTAAGGTAGTTAAAAGGGGTTTATATAATTATTACCTAAAACTAATACTTAGCTTTTATTATTATAAGTTTTTTATTTAGTATTTTCTAGGTATAAGTTACTTTTTAGTTATAATTAAAGTTTATTTTATTATAAATTTGTATAAGTTAAGGTATATAATCTAATTTATTAAGGTTTGTTTTTTATAAATTTAATATTAATATTACTAATTACTTATATAAAGTTAATTATATTATTTTATTTTCCTTTAGCCTTTTATATAACCTTTTTATATAATATTATACGTCTTAGTTATTATTATATTACTAGCTTAAGTAAAGTCTTACTTTTTAGTAAGTTTTAATTATATTTACTTTATAAAAAATATATAAGTTAAAGTCTTTTATTATAATATTCTAAGGCCTTAAAGGGGTTATAATAAGCTTTTTAATTAGGGTATTTTAGTTTTTTGTATAATTAAAAAAGTAAATAAAGTAAATATTTATATCTTTTATTATAACTAAGTACTAGTTCTTACTTAATTTAGCTACTTATACCTTAAAGCTATATTACTTATATATATGTATTATAGTTTTACCTTTATATATTACTAATTAATAATATTCTAAGCTAAAGTATAAAAATAACTTACTTACTTTTATAAATTCCTAAATAATTATAATATTAATATTAGTATAGTAGCCTAGCATTACTTATATAAGTTTAGTATTTTTTCTTATATTTTAGTATATAATTTATATTATATAAATTATATAAAGTCTTAAGTACTTAATATATTTAAAGTTATTATAAAAGCATTAGGCTAGCTAAAGAATTTCTTAATATTACCTTAGGTAGCCTTAGTATTTAAAGGCTAGGTTTTTAGCTTAAATAGCCTTTTTTTATAGCTTATTACTTTTTTATATAATAATTTGTTATATATAAGAAAGCTACTAGCTTTTTTTATATAACTTTATTTAAATAATAGTTTAATACTTATTAAAGTATAAAACTTAACTAAGAATAATTTAGTAAATATAAAGGGTTAGGTTATATATAATATATATATTTTATTTTATACCTTATTTATTATTAAGTAGTTATAAAATTATATTAAGTATACTTTTTTATAATTAATATACCTAGCCTTAGTTTTATTTTTTTTAATAAAATAATTATTCTTCATTAAGTTATAAGTACTTAAGTAATAGTTATAATAAAAGGCTACTTTATAATATATTATAATATAGCTAAACTTATAATACTTATAGTTTTAGTAAGGGTTAAGTACTTTATTATATAGTTTAGTATTAAAGATTTTAGCTTTATAAACTTTCTTAATATAATATAAGTAGTTTATTATATTAACTTTATTAATTTTAATAATAAGTAATACTTTTATTATAATATTATAAGGCTTATATATAATAACCTTAAGTAAGCTAAAGCTATTTAATTCTTTAAGCTAAGCTAAAAGCCTTTTATAAAACTAGTTTTTTATAACTAAAAATCCTTTAATAATAATATTAAAAGTTTAATAATTAAAAGTTACTTCCTTACTAAAAGTAGTTATTACTTAAGTAAGGTTTTTTATATTTTTTTTAATACTTTTTAAAAGGTTATAATTATATTATTATTTTAAAGTTATTTTACTATTATTATAATATTAAAGCTAATAGCTTTATTATTTATTATAATAATTTTATTTAGAAATTACTAAGCTAGTATTTTAACTATATTTTTAATAATAACTTCCTTATATATCTGAGGAGAAACTAATATAATAATAACTTAGGTTATTACTTTAATTATATTACTTTTAGTTAAGGCCTTATTAATAATAATAATAACTTATATTAAAGCTACCTTAAACGTATTATTAATTACTTTTTTTATTATATTTTTAACTATTTTTCTAAGGTTTATTTTAATAAAATTAAAAAAAGTATTTTCTAAAATAACTATATATTTAGTATATATTTTTACTATATTAATAGCCTTAAGAATTATTATTTATATACTTTTTAGTATTATTATTAAAATAAAGTTAGTAACTTTATTATATTTTCCTTTAAAATATTTTAAAATTATATTTTATATTAATATTAATATAATATTTCTATAAGTTTTTATTATATAGCTTTCTTTACTTATATTAAAATAATAATAACTTTAGGTAAGTTTATAATTTTTATTATTTATATTTATTAATATTTTATTTATTACTATACTTATACTTTAGTTATAATATATTATTTATAAAGTAAGGTAAATAAATATAATAATTATAATTTTAGTTTTTTTTTTATTTTAAAGGCGGTTTTGCGTTAGTATATTAGTCCGAGCGAAAACGCAAAAAGGTTTTTACTTTTTTATATATTTTTAATATTAGTATTATAGTTTAACTTATAAAATAAAGGGTTTATAAGGTTTTTAACCCCTAGCGTATATTTAATTATAACGTTATATAAATTAAGGTTATTAAGGGCTTATACTTACTTACTAATTATTATTATTATAATACACTAGTTAGCTCCCTAGGGGGCTAATATCTAGAACTTCTACTACTAATTTATATAGGAAAAACCCTAGTGTAGGAAGGAAAACTTATATACACTTATTAGGCTATATATAAACTTTATTAGGTTTACTAAGGTCCTAATTATAAAACAAGGGTGCGCTGCCTACTAGCTAAGTCTTAGTAGTAGTTACTAGAAGTGTATACAAAAGGTAAAATTACCCTAAAAAAGGTCTAGGTCTAGGTTTATAGGGGACTTATAATTAGTTATTACCTACCTAGGTAATAGTAGGTATTAGTAGCTTAGCCTTATAGTATTGCTAGGTGCTAGTAAAGGTAAACAAACTAAGTTATATAATTATAACATAGGAGTAGTTATTTTCTTAGTTTATTATAGCCTTTGCTAGCCCTTAGCTAAAGCCCTTTACTTCTATAGCCCTTACCTTTTTCTAGTGCTTATATAAATATACTACTAAGGTAAATTATTTTAGCTATTTTATTTATATAAGCTAATAGGCTATAATAGGGGTAGTATAGTAGTTATTAAAAGTAGTAGTTACTTTATATTAGTTTTAAAGAGAATTAAAATCTAAATAAATAAGCTAAAGCTTAGTAAATTATAAGTATTTTATAATAATATAGTAATATATCTCTAAGGTATTTTTATAAGGGTAGAGTAAGGAGTTTGCCTTAAGTATATATTTTTTATATAAAAAAGCTTATAGCTTTATTTTCTTTATATATATTTAAATAAAAGTAATAAACTTATACTTTTATATTACTTTATAAAAAAGTATTATTTTATATATAAAGTAAAAGCTTAGGTTATATTTTATTATTATAAAAGTATATTATAACTAGCACTCTTAAGTATTATTTTTATTTTTATATTATATATTTTTTTTATTATTTTACTAAATTTTAATTATTTATAATATATTTTATAATAAAAGTTTAAATAAAAATTTTAAAAAAAAATAATTACTTTAATCTTAAGTAATAAAAATAATATAGCCTTATAAGTATTAATAATAATCTAAAGGTATTTATTTTATTTAATTATAAATACCTTTACTATACTTTTTATAACCTTACTATACCTAGCCTAAGTATAGTAAAATCTTATACTATAAGTAATTATACTTTTAATAACTTAAGTATAAAATAGCTTTAAGTTATAAAGGCTATAGCCTTATATAAATATTATAAGTAATATTAAAGTAAGCTATTATTACTTTAGCTTAGCTATAATCTTAGCTTAGTATACTTTTTAACTTAGCTTTTAATAAACCTAAATACCTAAGAATTAAGTAAACTAAGCTAGCTATATTATTATAATTCTAAGTTAAACTTAAGTAATATTAAAATAATTATAATATATAAAGTATATTAACTTACTTTATTAAGGGTGAAACTTAAAGCTAAACTTTTTAAATTATTCTTAGTAAACTTCTT
Organism: Claviceps citrina; assembly: GCA_018360365.1. Classification (NCBI taxonomy): domain Eukaryota; kingdom Fungi; phylum Ascomycota; class Sordariomycetes; order Hypocreales; family Clavicipitaceae; genus Claviceps; species Claviceps citrina. The sequence goes on along the minus strand of SRQA01000804.1, from coordinate 7,578 downwards.
ATATAACCTTAAGGTAAGTTTAATTTTTCTTTATAATTCTTTTATATATAATAATATTTATATTATTAAAGAATCCTAAGGTAAGTATAAACTTTATATATACTAGCTTATTATAAAAAAGTATAATATAAAGTAAGAATAAAATTACGAAAATAAGGAAGCTTTAGGAGACTCTAGCTTTAACTAAGTATATATTAAATAATTAGTTTTTAAATAAAAAGTTATTATTTTATTTATAATAAAACCCTAGGTTTATATTACTATTTAGTTAGAAATACCTTATTATAATATAATATAATATAAAGTAGCTTATACTAGTAAATAATATTGAAAGCTACTAATATATTTAGTTATAAAAGTAATATAGTCTTATTATAATACTATATTACCCTTATTACTTCCTTTAGAATATTAAGGGTATATTTTATTAATCTTTTAGCTTAGTTTCTTATTTATATTTTAAGTAAGGCCCTTTTTTTTTAGTAGCACTAGTAAGCTATATTATTATTATTACTTTTATTACCTTTTTAATAATATTTAAAAAAGTAATAGGGCGCTATACTCTTGCTTTTTATAAGTTTATAAGGGTTTTCTTTAGTTTTTTTAGAACTATTATAAAATCTTTTTAGTATATTCTTAGGTAGTATTTAATCTTATAATAAGTATTAAGAAGTATAGTAAGTATAGTAGCTAAAGGCAAGGAAATCTCCTCCTTGCGGAGGGCAATGTCCTCGTGACGCAAGGCTATCTCCTCTTAGCGCTAAGCTCAGTTACTTAAGAATAGGAGCAGGACTGGAGTAGTTGTAGTAGTAGCGCCCTTCTAATTAATTAGCTATATAGCCTTATTTTATAAGGTATTATACTATACTTATTATATATTAAATTAGTAAATATATTAAAACCTAGGTAAGACTTATCTTAGTAGCTTAGGAAACTTATATTAAAGGCTTAGTTACTTTTTAATTACTTTTTTAACTTTAGTAGCTTAGTAACTATAGTATTATATATAATATTTTACTTTAGTTAGTTTAGTTAAGTATTATTTAAAATAAGTTATAAGAATAAAAAAAATACTTACTTAATAATATTTCTTATTATTATAAGTATACTTATAGTAGGAGCTACTAGGCCTTAGATAAATTAGTATTAGTTATATAAAAAATAATATCTAAATACTTACCTTATTATATATAGTACTAGTATTTAGATTTTTATAATAATAAGAATATAAAAAATATAAATAATTATTATTTAGCTTATATTAAAATAAAGTTAGTTATAAGGGAGAAGGAAAATTAAATAAAGTAAAACTTACTTTTTATATAAGTATTAAGTTAACTTTTAGTATAATTATATAATAAGTTTAGGAGAAAGTAATATAAAGGAAGTAAGGGGCTAAACTAAGGCTAATAGGGTTTATAACTTACTAAAATCTTACTAATATTAATAAAAAGGGAAAAAAAGTTAAAAACTATAAGGAAACCTCCCTCTCTTATATCTAAAGGGGGGGACTAGCTAAATTAGCTAAATTAGCTAGATTACTTAATTACCTACTAAATTACTTACCCTAACTTAAAAAGAAAATTATTATTAACTTATTAATTATATAAGGCTATTTATAAGTCCTAAACTAAACCCCTTACTTAGCTATTACTAAACCCTATTAAAACCCCTAAGTTATACTAATTTTCCTAGGTATACCCCTACTTTTTTATTTATTTACCTTACTTTTTTATTTATTTATATTTACTAATACTTAGCTATACTATAAGGCTAAGCTACTAATACCTATTAATACCTAGGTAGGTAATAATTAATTATAAGCCCCTTATAAACTTAGACCTAGACTTTTTTTAAGGTAATTTTACTTTTTATATATACTTTTAGTAACTATTACTAGGACTTAGCTAGTAAGTAGCATACTCTTTTTTATAATAAAGACCTTAGTAAACCTAATAAGGTTTATATATAGCCTAATAAGTATATATAGGTTTTCCTCCCTATACTAGGGTTTTTCCTATATAAATTAGTAGTAGAAGTTCTAGATATTAGCCCCCTAGGAAGCTAACTAGTATATTATATCATAATAATAATAGTAGCTAAAGGTTTATTATAAGCCTTAAGAAACCCTACTAGAATTTTATTAATTTTAAGTGCTTTTTAGCTAGCTATAAACTAAATAATTTACTAAATTTTCTTTAGGTTAAAATAATTATAATTAGGGAATATAATAGAATTATGGTAAGTATTTATTTTTAGTAAAATATTATTTAGTTTAGTATTTAAGGCTAAAAAAAGTATTTAGTAAATACTTTTATTTTAGTATTATATATCTTTACCTTTTAAGTATTTTTTTCTCATAAAAAAGTATTAGTACTTACTAAGTATTTAGTAAGAGTTTACTTTTTAACCTAGCTTATTTCTTAAGGGCCTAAAGGCTAGTATAGTTAGAGAAAGCTTTATAAACTACTTATTTTTAGGTATTTTATTTTTTATTAGCTATAACCTAGGATTATTCTTTTATTACTTTAGTTATAATTTATAAGTTATAGTTTATATAACTTACCTTTTACTAATACTAGGCCTAATAAGCTATAATAATTATATTCTTAACTTTTTTATTTTACTATAGCTACTAAGCTAAGCTTTTATAAAAGATTTTTAGTATTACTAAGTTTATAATCTTATATAGCTTCTTAGTAATTTACTTAGTATACTAATTAATATTATTTAGGTAGGTAAGGGGGATTTATATAATTACTATATAAAACCTATACTTAGCCTTTATTATTATAAGCTTTTTATTTAGTATTTTCTAGGTATATATTGCCTTTTAGTTATATAAGAAGTCCTTATTAATATAAATATATATAAGCTATAGTAAATAGTTAGAATTACTAAGGTTTTTCTTTTTATAAATTTAGTCTTAATATTATAAAATACCTAGGCTAGGTTAATAGTATTATTATATTTTTTTCTAGCCTACTATATTACCTTCTTATAAGGTATAATAAGCCCTAGCCCTTATGATATTACTAGGTTTAGTAAAGTTTTACTACTTAGTAAGTTTTAGTTATATTTATTTTATAAAAGGTAGTATAAGTTAAAGTCCTTTATAATTATATTATAAGGCCTTAGGGAGATTACTATAAGCTTTTTAATTAAGGTAATTTTTTTTTATAGCTTAGGAAATAAATAATATAAATATTTATACTCTTTATTATAATTAAGTATTAATTCTTACTAAACTTAGCTACCTAAGCCTTAAAGCTATAATACTTATATATATAAATAGCTATTTTACTTTTATATATTACTAGCTAGTAGTATTCTAAGCTAAAGTATAAGAGTAGCTTACTTACTCTTATAAACTTTTATATTATTATTATATTAGTATTAGTATAATAACTTAGTATTACTTAAATAAGTTTAGTATTTTTTTTATATTTTAGTATATAATTTATATTATATAAATTAAACTAAATCTTAAGTACTTAATATATTAAAAGCTATTATAAAAATATTAAGTTAGCTAAAAAAGCCCTTAATATTACCTTAGGTAGCCTTATTTAAGAAAAGTAAGGCTTATAGCTTAAATAGTTTTTCCTTATAGCTAGCTATTTTTTTTTATAATAAATTTTCTTTTATAAAAAAGCTACTAGCTTTTTTTATATATCTTTTACTAAGTAATAGTTTAGTTTTTATAAGTAAGTAAAACTTAATTAGTAATAGCTTAGTAAAGGTAAAAGGTTTAAATGTATAAAAGGCTTATACTTTATTTTATACTTTATTTATAATTAAATAATTATAAAACTATACTAAATATAGTTTTTTATAGTTAATATATTTAGCTTTAGTTTTATTTTTCTTAACTAAGTAGTTATTTTTTATTAGGTAGCTAGTGCTTATATAGTAATTATATTAAGAAATTACTTTATATTATATTATAATATACTTAAACCTATAGTATTTAAAATATTAATAAGGGTTTAGTACTTTATTATAAGGTTTAGTATTAAAAATCTTTACTTTATAAACTACCTTAGTATAATATAAGTAGTTTATTATATTAACTTTATTAATTCTAATAATAAGTAGTATTTTTATTATAATATTATAAGGTTTTTATATTATAACCTTAATTAAGCTAGGGTTATTTACTTTCTTAAGCTAGGCTAAAAGACTTTTATAAGATTAGTTTTTTACTATAAAAAATCCTGTAATAATAATATTAAAAATATGGTAATTTAGTATTACTTTTTTACTAAAAGTATTTTTTACTTAGGTTAGGTTTTTAGTATATTTCTTTAATATTTTATAAAAGATTATAACTATATTATTACTTTAAAAGTATTATATTACTACTATTACCTTAATACTAAGGGCTTAGTTAGTTATTATAATTATTTTATTTAGGGATAATTTAAATAATACTTTAGCTATATTTTTAATAATAACTTCTTAATATACTCTTAGAAAAACTAGTATAATAATAGTTTAGTTTCCTAAGTTAGTAATAATATTTATAATTAGTATTTTATTAGTAATAATAAAAGCTTATATTAAGGCTACCTTAGGGGTATTATTAATAGCTTTTTAATTATTTTTTTAATTATTTTTTTTAAGTTTTTTCTAGTAAAGTTAAAAAAAATATTATTTAAAGTAGCTATATATTTAGTATATATTTTTACTATATTAATAGTTTAAAGAATTATTTTTTATATACTTTTTAGTAATATTATTAGAATAAGGTTAGTTATTTTCTTATATTTATTTTAAAATAATTTAAAATTATATTTTATATAAGTACTAATATAATATTACTTTAGGTTTTTATTATATAACTTTTTTTATTTATATTAAGGTAGTAATAACTTTAGGTAAGCTTATAATTTTTATTATTAATATTTATTAGTATTTTATTTACTATTATACTTATACTTTAGTTATAATATACTATTAAAAAGTAAAGTAAATAAATATAATAATTTTAATTCTAGTGTTTTTTTTATTTTAAAGGTAGTTTTATGTTAGTATAGTAGTATAGGCGACATCGCGAAAAGTATTTTTACTTACTTACTAATAAGCTTAGGCTTTAATATAAAGTACTTATAATTTAAATAATTTATAATAGCTTAAATAAATTAGGTATTATAAGCTATATAATATTTCTAATTCTTAAAGGCTTCTTAAATTATTAATAGCTTAGTATTAGGAGTTAAATAATATACTTTAGTACCTAGTAGCTTTCTTAATATAAATATAATAAAATATTATTAGTTTTCTTACTTTGATAAAAACAATTATACTAATTATAAAGTATAATATATTAGTCTTTATTTTTAATAATATAATTAGGTTAAAATATACTAAAATAAGCGCTATAATAAAGCTTTATTTAAGTATCTTAAACGCCTTATATTTATAAAAACCTAATATAAGCAGCTGTATTATATTATTTCTTATTAAATTTATAAAAAAGGTTATAATCTTATTATATTTATAAATAACATAATAATAAAAGCTACTAAACTTAAGAAATAATTATATATTTTTAATACTATAAGGTTTTAACTAATTTACTTTTACTTTAACTTACTTTAGCTTTATAATAATTCCTTTAGTTAATATTATAAAGCTAAGAAAGTGTTAGTATTAACGCAACGGGTCGGGTTAACGTGGACCTAGCGCATTCTAATTAGTCACATCAAGACTCGCTTTAGATAGCTAGCTAGTGCGCTAGGCACATAACCTATAACACATATATTATAAAAAACACTAAAAGACCTTATACCCTCCCTCCTAGCTAGAAGATATAAAATATTAACTAGAATATTAGTACTTTCTTTTTATATATATATTACTTATTATTTCTTATACCTTTATTTATTAAAGTTACCTATATACTAATACTAATTAATAGTTAAAAAACTATAAATTAGTAAGATCTTATAGAAGAGATAATTTAGAGATTATAGTTAGGTTTAATTTATTCCGCTTAGGGAAGCTCTTTAGGACCTGCTTATAAAACTAGCTTATAAAGGATTTAATTTATTTTACTTAGGGAAGCTCTTTAGGATTCTTTAGAAAGCAAAATTATACTAAGAAAAAGCTTATTATATATTATATTACTTGCTTTAATAGGTATAATTTTCCTCTTTCTAGCTATTAAATGCTTATTAAAGGAAGACATTATACCTCTTGTTTAGTATAAGATTTATTAAATCTTTAATTAAATTTATTAGTCTAAGCTAATAACTACTATAAATTTCTACCTTTTCCCCTGCTTTATTAAGACCTTTAAGTCCTGTTTTCCTTAATTTAAATAAAGCAAAACATATAATAATAACTAGACTAAACTAAAGTCCTTACTTAAAGCCCTTAAAGGTAATAATCCTAAACCTCCCTTAGGTTTTAGTAATATATAAAGGAGCTATTATAGTAAATTAGTATAAGCTTAGGCATAATAAATTTAACCTAGAAAAGGCTATACTATATAAAATTTAAAGTTAAATTACCTACTTTATTTAGTAAGCTAATACTAAAGACCTTTATAATAAACCCTTATAGCTAAGGCTATAAGACTAATTTATAAACTTAACTACTAATACCTTTAAGTATAAAAACATAGCTATTACCCACACCTTTTATAACTACCTTTTATAATATAAAATTTATATTCCTACTAACTAAAGTCCTATTACTAGAAGACTTATTAAAGTAATTTATATAGTAAAGTAGCTAAGAGATTTTAAAAGAAAATTATTATATACTTTAAGATTATAATTATGCTTTATAGCTAGTAAATATAGTAACTAAGCCCCCTTATAATATAGCACTTTATATTAGTAGCTTTAGGATTTACCTTCTTTATTATAATAACTAATAGTACTAAAGAATTATTTATTCCTTTATTTTTATACTTTAAAAAAATCAAGCAAGCTTCTGTTAGACTTGCGTTATATAATAAGGTTATTTACCGCGTATAACTACTAGACTTATAGCAAAGACCTAGAGGTATATAATACTTATAATTATATAAGTATAGACCCCTAACTAAACTAAATAAAAGGGGGTAAAAATTAAAACTATTACTTATTACTATATACCTTTAAATAAGCTATAACTTTCTTAATCTTTTACTTTAATATGCTTAACTTATTTATAATAATTTTAATTTTTTTATTTATATTAAACTATTAAATTAAGAAAGTTACTATAGTTTAGACTTATAACTTGATATATAATAATAATAAAGTTACTAAAGAAGGCACTAAACCTATATAAAGACTTATAGCTATACTTAAAGCTAGTATTATATTTAAATTATTATTATAACTTATTATACCCTTTATTTAGTAAGAGCTTATAATAGCTATAAAAAATACCTTTATTAGTAATAATTATAATATTAAAATCTTAATACTCTAAAAGTATATTAATTAAATAAGGAAAAAGTAGTAACTTTAAAAACTTTAAGAATTTATATATAATATTAATAATAAAGAATTACTAAAGGAAAATACCTTTATAGCTCTTATTATACTTACTATATATTATTTATAATAAACCTTTATA
>SRQA01000803.1:0-16210 GCA_018360365.1 Claviceps citrina | reverse complement strand
AAAAAAAAAAAAAAAAAAAAAAAAAAAAAAAAAAAAAAAGAGTACTCGATTTTCTGTGTGTGGCCAGGGGCGGAGTAGCATGATTTCACCTTCTTTGTGATTGTCCTTGCGCATTTTGTGCCACTCTTCGGAACCTACGGTGGGCTTGGTGTTGGAGCTGGGCGTGGCCGATGAGGTAGGATAGCGGTGAAGCGGAGGAGGGAGGTGGACGCCGTTCGGCGCCGGCGGTGGCTGGCCGCTTGGTGGTGATGTTTCGATCATGGCCAGCCGAGCGACGCCGGGGGTGAATGCCGGCCCATGATGGTGCTGAGGCTCGCTGTCCGGAGCAGTCTGTGCCGCGAACTGCTCTTCCGTCGAGGGAGGAACATGAAGCGTCGGATACATGCCCAGTGCGGCCTGGGCGGTGCTCGTGGCATTGGCGGCATCTGACGCATCAATGTGGTCCGCCGCAGCCGCTTGCAGGGCATTGAAGTCGGCCACGTTGACGCCGTTGGCGGCCGCCGCGTGCGTCGCTTCGATGGCATTTTCTATAAACGCGGCCGTGTCGGCCGCCATGGCTGCTGGAGGAGCGGCCCGTTTATGGCGCTGTGAGCCTGGGCTGTCCGGTTCTCGCTTTCTCTTCTGGCCGGGTGAGCCGGTGAGACTGGACAGATCAGGCTGCTCCGACACGACCGTCTCAGACATGGCGGTGGGAAGAGGAAGAGTTCGAGAGAAGGGGGGTCCAAGGACGAGTCCGCTAGCCAAAGGGGCCGACGGATGTCGCGAGAGGATGTCGCGACAGGATTCGACTGAGGCCTCCTCACCACTGCGAGCAGGTACGTTAGAAATCTCTTGACATGCATCCAAAGGCACGGGACGACCGGAAAGGACCCGAGAGGATAGCAGAGATTGAAAGACAGCCCGTCATCACGGCCAGTCCTTTCCCTCACGGTCGCTCTTGCACGGACGCGTCCGAGTCGGTCAAATTCGCTGAGAAGCGCGTCGCGTCTTCACGGCGCCAACAGAAGCTTCATCAAGCTTCATCAAGCGTGCAGGCCCCATCACTCGACGGACCAGCAAGCCCAGGACAGCAGCAGTCTTTGCTTGCGGCACAAGGCAGTCGTCGTGGGCACCCGCGAGCCGATTCCCACGTCGCGTCGGTGCCAGAGGAAAAAAAAAAGGCGCAGGGCCGGAGGGAGGCCGCGTTCCCATCAAGAGCATCGCATCGCAAAAGAGCAAATGGCATCCGCATGAACCTGGCCGACGTACCTTCGCAGATCATGTGCTCTGGGAGAGAAAAGACTCCCCAGATCACGGGTTCCGACTCACGTGTTTTGCGTGATCAATCTCGTGATATCGCGCCAGGCGGGCGTCCGACTCCGACAAGTCACGGCAGACCCGCAGCTTGGAGCAAGGGCACAACGGAACCGTGCAGGAAAATGGGAGCGAGCAACAGGGCAATGTCGATTGCTCATAGAAGGGAAAGAAGAAAAAAAAGGGCCAGAGATTAGGGCGATCAGGCCTTTGCGAAAAAAAAAAAAAAAAAAAAAAAAAAAAAATCCAACACGAGATTCTTATGCTTTCAAAGGGGGCGATTGCCAGAGTAGGACCGGGCCAAGTTGCAGATGTATGTCGCGCCAAAACGGACGAGGCACCGCCGCCCTTGGCTTCTGGTCTGGGTCTGGGTCCTGGGACTTGACTCTTGGGGAGAGGGAGGGGGGGGGGGGGGGGGGGGGTGGTCAACTTTTCCGGAGTCACGCGGCGGATGAAGGTCGACTGGTGGTCGGCTGGTGGAACACGTGCAGCTGGGCGGCGCTGACATGATAAATAGGAATCCCAAATCCCAAGGCCCCGTCCAGCCTCCTCTGAGCTCTGCCTCTATCCGCACGATTCCGCAGCGCTCTGCCTGAGGCCACCCCTACCGCGGCCAATCACAGTCGCCGACTGCGCGCACTGGGCCGCAGCCAGCCAATGGGAAGCCGTGGCGGCAGAGCCCGTGCAGCTGCTGGCCACCTGGGGGCCTGCGGGAGGGTGGGCTCACGGGTACTTTGGTCGGGTACTTTGGTTGGCCACGGGCAGGCAGTTCGCGGCTTCATGTCATGAATGTCATGGTTGTACTCCGTGCGAGAGAGCGCGAGATGATCCCCCCCCCCCGGCTTCACAGGCGGGTTCACAACCGGGCTTGATGAGGGACTGTGCGACCGCCGACCGACCATCGAACTGGCCTGGTGCGGCTGATGGCTGATGGGCGCAGGCAGCTCATGTCACGGTTATCAGCTTATCGATAGTGTGGCTGCCGTCCCGGCCACGACGATCCCCACTGACTTCATACTTGCACATTTCCATCCCGACTGACTTCCGGACAGCATCCATCGCCAGACCCTGCCGCCAGACCCTAAAAGAAGCTCCTCTCCGTCTACCCTCTTCGCCCCCGTTCCCGTTCCCCGGCGACACACAAAAACGCCTTGCCAGGCCGTGTTCCGCCATGGCCAGCCACGACCAGTCCATACTCAAGCACGGCGAGCACCTGCTCCTAGTAAGAAAGCGCTGTCACGCCCGCCCGCCCGCCGAGCACGTCACACGATCCTGACCTTAACACACCGACCTTTTGTAGGACCAGCCTCTCCTACGTCTCCCGCACGAGCTCCTCCGCAAAAACTTCCGCTCCGCCCACTTCACCATCGAGAAGGACACATCCCCGCTCAAGACGCTGCTCCGGGACTCGGCCACGGCGGCCGTCTCCGGGCGGGCATCCCAGCAAGATGTCCTCCGCAGCATCGACACCATGATGACCCGGATGAAGGGCGTCAAGAGGAAGCTCGCGTCGTATGCCGAGGAGGAGTCGCGCCTGCATCACCAGACCGCCGCCCGCATCGCACACCTCGACCAGCTGTACACCATGCGCAGCGTCGATGACGTCAAGTACGAGTCCTGGAGCCGTCGCCGCCTCGACCGGCTCATTGCCGACTACCTCCTCCGCCATGGCTTCAGCCGCAGTGCGAGCGAGCTGGCCGAGGAGAAGGGGATGCGGGACCTGGTCGACGTGGAGACGTTTGCGAACATGAGCCGCATCAGGGAGGCCCTGCTGCGCGGCAGCATCACCGAGGCCCTCGCCTGGTGTACAGAAAACAAGAAGGAGCTGCGAAAGATGGAGGTATGTTGCGCTGTTCCTGCGGCCACTCTTTTCCCTCTTCCTCTTCCTCTTCCCACTCCCCTCCGCCAACGCTGACGAAAAATATAACTTGAAACCCATCTCCTTCGCATCAATGCACAGAGCAAACTCGAGTTCATGCTCCGGCTACAGCAGTACATTGAGCTGATCCGGATGGAATCCGAACCAAAGCTCATCGAGGCCATCGCCCACGCAAAGAAGCATCTCATACCCTACTGGACAACGTACCCGAAAGAAGTCCGGCAGGCCTGTGGCCTCTTGGCCTTCCCTCCCGGCGAGGCCGCCTCGTCCGCCTACCACCACCTGTACAAGCCCTCACGGTGGGCAGAGCTGGCCGACCTGTTCACAAAAGCCCACAACAACCTCCTCGCCCTTCCGGCCGTGCCCCTCCTCCACGTGGCCCTCTCCTCAGGCCTCTCGGCCCTCAAGACGCCTGCGTGCCACTCCGCCGCCGCCCACCACGGCGAGGGCACGTCCACGCTCGGACACGGCGTGTGTCCCATCTGCTCGACGGAGCTGAACGAGCTGGCCAAGAACGTCCCGTATGCGCATCACACCAAGAGCCACGTGGAGCACGACCTGATGCTCCTTCCCAATGGAAGGGTCTACGGTTTTCAGCGGTTACAAGAGCAGGCCAAGAAGGCGGGCCTGCCACTGACCTTGGTCAAGGACCCCCAGACCGGGGAGGTCTATCCGACCGAGGGGCTGACAAAGGTGTACATCACATAGCCGCCTCGTTGCCAAGGTCTTTGCCAAGGTCTTGCCACGAGAGAGTTTCTTTCTTCTCTTTTTTCATTCGTTCATTTTTTTTTTTTTTTTCTTTTTTTTCAAATTAAGCAAGCTTAAAAGGGGTTCCTTACAACGCACGAACAAAACTTGCCAGTGGCCAAAGGGGGGATAGGCGACAAAGCGATTCGACAACCACATGTATCTTATCTAGCGATCCATTTTGCCGGAAAGTTCCTCTCTTTTCTCCTTTTCCATCTTTTTTTCCCACATTTATATTCTTCTTCTTCTTTTTTCCTTCTCCTTAAAGGGCAGGCGGGGCGTTCAGGCCATGGCTGGCAAGCCGTTCGTTACTACAGCGCTAGATGGGATGACACGAAGCGAGAAGGTATGCATCTCAATAGACTGATTGGACGGAGTGATGGAGACGTGGCCATGTGGTTTTTCTTTTCGGGTCCTCTCCCCGATCTTCTCTCCTCGCGTCCTTTTTGTAGTTGGGGACCTCAAGTCCACTCCGTGGGCCGTGATAAGCGTCCTGTCATGGATGCAACCTACCTACCTACCTACCTACCTAGTAGTCACAACAAACACGGGGAACAACAAAAAGTAAGAAATGCCGTTGAAAGATGCCATTTGAAAAACACGCCCGCTGCCTACCAGATACCCAAGGTACCTACCTACCTACCTAGGTACCTACCAACCCACGTACCTCACTCCCCCTCGTCCCACCACAACTCTCAACCAGCGCCTTGACAAGAAAAGAAGGGAAAAAGAGGCATGGTAATGGGTACATGACTGGCTGGCTGGCCCGCTGCATACAAGCGTAAACAAAGCCACCAAGCCCGTTCCCATCCCACGCAAAGATGTCCCGAATTCCCCCCCCCCCCCTCTCCTCTAGGTACCTAGGATGCATAAAACCAAAACAAGACACACAACTCCCAGACACCAACGGGACCAAAAAACCCCCCAAAAGTACAACAGAGAACCAGAACGCTGCCGGGCGCTGGGGAAGAGCAGACCGGGCCGCCGCCTCGCAGAGAGTAACCGCCCTGCCTCCCTACCTGGCACAACTTTTTGAAAACCAAGCAAGAAGAAGGAGAGAGGGCATGCAAAACCAAGGGGGGTGGACGGGAAAGAAAACATGTAGACCAGGTGATGCCAGGAGCAGCAAGGTCTTAGTTTGGGGTTCTTTTTTTTTTTTAGGGACTTTTTTTTTTTTTTTTTTTGGTTCCTTTCACAGTGGATGGGTGGACGTGTCCAAGAAGGCGATTTGACGGATTTCTTTTTAGAAAAAGCAGAAAAGCAGAACAGGGTTCTTGCAATGTTGTCCCATATTTTGTGTAGCTTCAAGGCATAGGAGGTAATTGGCAGCCGTTCGCAGATCCCTACCTGCTGTTGCCGGCAAAGGCAAAACTCCCAAAGACGCCCCCCCCGCCACCGGGCGTCATGGGCCCCATCTGCGACATCATATTGCCGGCGTTGTGGTTCTGCGCGCCGGCAGGACTGCTGACCAGGCCGGCAGACACCGTGTTGGGGGTGCTCGGTGCGCCGCCGCCGCCGCCGCCGCCGCCGCCGCCGCCATTCAGGCCGTGATCGTGCGCACCACCTTGGCCCTGGCCCATCATGGCCATGGGGCCGAGGGGTCCCCCGTCGGAGAAGCCAAGCCCCCATACCTTGCCGATGTGTGCTTCGGGGATGTCGCCATTGAAGATCTTGTCTCGCATCTGGAAAAACACCTTTCCCGTGAGGAGGGAGTCCGAGCCGGCCTGGTGGGCGGCACCGATCCTCTTGATCTTGAGCGTCTCGGCAATGTTCTCGAGGCCCGACTTGTGCTCAAACTTGTTGAGTACTTCCGTGCTGGTGGGATCGCTCGGGGTGAGGTATCCTGAGCTGTGTGATTTGATGGCGTACTTCATCAGGTGTTTGACGTCGTACGTTGTCGGAAAGTGAAGCTTCATCTTATGGTCAAAGTCCACCTCGTCGTTGGGCAGTGGGGTGCACATGAGCAGCTTGGTCAGGTACCCAAAGTCGTAGCCTCCGTGAAAGGAGATCCATTTGACCTCGTCGAAGCAGACGAGGCCCGAGGGGATGAGCAGAGACGCAAATTCGTGCGGGTCGATGCCGTCGCGCTCGAGGAGGTTGAAATCAATGCCGGCCTGTTGTAGGGACTCGATCGACTTCTCGTTGTACATGTCGTCTTTGAGCGAGAACTTGAAGTTGAACTGCCATGAATATGGGAACGGCCCCGAGCTTGCCGCTCGCTTCACCGCAGGTCCCAGGCCAGACTCGGGCCCTGGTTTTGCGGGCGGTGTTTCGCCATCCTCGTTGAACAGGGTCAGGCCGATTTGTATGACCTTGAGCATGTCCACGTTGGTCCGTAGACACTGATAATGGTAGTCGCTTTTGCCTCGAAACCCGCCCATTGGCCTTGCCACGACACCGGGAAATTCCGTGTCCTTTTCGCCTCGTCAGGTCAGCGCCTCACAAACGACAGGGCCAAGAGGAAGGTTCCCCGGAAGGAAACGGGCCAGTCAGTGCAAACAAGAGCTTACCATGGCAATATACGGATATTTGTTCACCAAGTCTCTCAAAACAGCCATCTCCTCATGTAGATTATGTTTCCACACCTCCCGTATCCTCCCCTTGTTAGGCTGGGAGCGCAGAGTCGGGTGCTCCATCAACATGCCATGCTGCACCTGCGCAGCATGCTGAGGCTGCTGCTGCAAGGCTGGTGGGCCGTGGGCAAATCCCATTCTGGCGCTTTGACTACCAAATCCCGTTTCTGCAAACCCTGCGCCGTTCAGGCCGCCGCCGCCAAAGGCATTGCCATTGGTCCCGGCAAAGGGACCGATTTGAGCATTGGCGTTGAGATACGGATTACCACCCATCGGACCGCCCTGATGGCCATGGGACGGAAACCCAGGTTGGTGGAAAGGCGCACCGACGCCCGGACCGGTGTTGAAGCCCCTGATTTGCGGTGCCATGACGTCGTTGTTTCCGGATGTCGCGACTTTGAAAGCGTGATGATACGTGGCCGCGGGCAGACCGACTTGGAAAGCTTGCGGTTGCGCCGGCGGTTGCGGTTTCGGTTGCGGTTTCGGTTGCGGTCGCGATCGCGGTCGCGGTCGCGGTCGCGGTTGTGGTTGCGGTTGCGGCGGCCTTGGCGGCAGATGGGCACTGGAGGAGTGATATTGCTGCAAACTTCGTTGCGGTTGTCCGTTGTGCCGGTAAGTGTGTATCAGCGCGGGTTGACGAAGATTGGATGAACGCGGTCTCTAACGCGCCGATGACGTAGAATAGGAGTTGTTATTCTGCCTCGGATGGTTGTTCATTGAGAATAGCCCACGCCGGGGTCGTGGTGGTGGTGGTTGTGGTACGCTGGGCCGAGGCGCGGAAAAGCAGACGAGTCGAAAACGGCCTGATCCTTTGTATGCATCCAACAACTTGCACAGGCAGGCAGGCGGGCGGAAAACAACGGAAACAGGGACCAGGCGTCGAGTCGATGCCGCCCAGAATGACCGGCGTCGGGAGGCAGTTTTGTCCTTTGGAGGTAGGGCTCACGCGCGGGTTACGTGGTCGGTCGAGGCGGATCGATGCCTCATCAAGTGGACTGCCGGAGAAGAAAAGAAAAAAAAAAAAAGGATACAAGCAATGATGGGAATAACTGCAGTGCGCAAAGATGACAGAGTGCAGGCGGCGTCGAGGTCAGAAAAGGCTGCTTATCGGGGGACGTCCAGTCTGGGCCGATGATTTGGCACCACTTGCCGTTGTCACCAGACTCACCACATCCAGATCGATCGGTCCGTGCATCCCATTGGCTGGCTGGCCGAATGACGGACCACGGCTGGCCGCATCTGCGTCCCGCAACAGCAACTACGTTGTTCCGGCCAGCAGTGCAGCCAATGAATGCGTGCGTATTCGTGCCTCATTCCCGACGACGACGTGCTGCGGCCCTTCTTCAGTCTTGTCCCACGACGCTTCATCGGCCATCACGCCCTCCGCCTGCGCCTCCTCCACCACTCGTCTCCGCCCCGAATTTCAGAGCTCCTCGAGGCGGGAGGCCCAGACTGGCACAATGCTTCCAACCAGGTACGGAATTGCCGCTCCATTACGTCGCCGTGCCCTCCTTGCACTCGTTGCATCACGAGCCATCTATACCAAGCATACCCAGCTAATCTCCCTGCCAATGAATCAGAGTCCTCCTAGCAGCCCGCGGGGCAACAAAAGCCAACATCACCGGCTTCAACATGCGAGCATTCAAAGAGGCAGCCGGCCAGCCGCGCTATGACCCTTGGGAGAGAGCGTACGTCCAGTGCCAAAAAAAAAAAACCACATGGCCAACCCCCCTTCCGCATGACGAATCCAGCAAACATCGACCAATCCCTCTCCCACCCTCCCTTCGTTTGCGCAGCTCCTCCGACCCCGTGCCCACCCGGGTCAACGAAACCAAGTTGCTAACACGAACGTGGTAGCGAGGCGTGGAGATATATCGGCACCTTCTCCCGATGGAACCGATTCAAGGGCGCCCTGCCTGGTCTCGGCACCGCGACCGTCGCCTTCACCGGATACTGCATCTATGAGCACTTTTTCATGGAGGATGAACATCACGGCGAGGCGCACCACTAGACCGCTGCGCGCAAAATGATATTCAAAAAAGAAAAGAACACAAAAAAAAACGGAAAAGATATCAATTGCCGATGAGCGAGGGCCGGAGACGCAGCGTAAAGGATAGTTAGATTCTGTCACGGCTGCGTCTCAGGGGTCATGAGCAATCTAAGTTGAGCATGGCCGGATATCCAGTGAGGCAGCACATTGTACATAGAATTGACCGCGATGAGTGTGCCGCAACAGCCTGTTTAATCTCGTTTCATGTTCCTCGACGAGGCGATTCCGCTCACACAATGTTAAACATCGTCGCAATGGTCATCCGCTTTACGCAGTGCTCCAGCAATCGGCAAATCTCTTCTCGTGATAATGTTGTGATCAATGTCTCCTCATTGTAGCGAAAATGAAAATGATGGCGACCAGGGTCGCGTGCAAATTCATTGCTCTGTAAAGGGCCATGTTCCTATCCTCAAAAACTCCGATATCGTCATTTCTTGTCGTACGTGCAACTCTACCTGGTGCCCTAGCAACAGCACAAAACATATATACACACTGCGTCGTACTATCATAACAGTCTAATTAATCCGCACTCCAATGTTTCCAGTACAATACTCCAACGCCGAATTTATATCTAGGTGGCCTGCCCTGAGCATGACCTATACAGTGAGTCTCTTCATTCCAGTCTGAAACTTGACTATAAACGCAAGTCGTCCTACTACACATCTATCGTCACCCCCATCACAGCGTCGAGAGCATCTTCGATTGCAGCCTCGAGATCACCAACCCGCTGTTTCAAGCCTCTGTTTTCGGCCCGAAGGAGACTGGCCGTATCCCATGCCATGCTTGCATCTTGGCCCTGGCAGTTTTGGCATCCCTGTACAGACAGCTTGTTGGCAATATCTGCGGAAATGCCCTTCATGAGCTTCTGGAAAGCCGAGACCTGCTGTGGTTGGGATTGTCTTGAAGGCCGAGGAGGCTCCAACATGTTTGACTTGAGCCCCTGCGACGCATGGGCAGTAGTAGGGCCACTATGCGTGCTCGGACCATCGACAGGACTCGTTGCCAAAGTAGGGCTCCGCGATCGAGAGAAGAGACTGACTTCATCAATGCTCTCGTCATCCGTATCAAAGCCAGCATCGTCAGACTTCATGGTGCCAGCACTCCGTCTGTGATGTTTTTTGCGTTGATCGTCTTCAGCGCCGAGATCTTCGGACATGGTGGATGTTCCGGAAGACAAGACAACGCTTTGCCTTGCCGTCCTTTCCTGTTCTCTCAGCCTTTTCTCGTGGTTGAGCTCCTGCATCAGAGCGTGCATCATAGCCTCGGTTTCGTTGGCCTTGTGAGCCATTTCCTGCAGTTGCATCTTCAAATAAGCTGTCCGAGTCTCCATCTCCATTTTTTCATCTTGCTTGGCGTCACGCTCGGCTCTGAGTTCATTACAAGCAATGGCTTTATCCTGATAAGCGCACTGGAATCTGCGCAGTAGAACGGTAGCGTTCATCTGAAGATTCTTGAAACTGGTGATTGAAAACGACTCCCCGTCCTGTGGGATCCCAGTTGGAAACAGAGTCGCATTGATGTCCAAGTTCATGAGGTCGTCATCTTTTGGCACCGCTATCGGACTGGTTGTTGGGCCTTTAAACGCGGCCATGTTGAATAACGAGAATCGTGATGCGCCGGTCGATGAAATGACTTTGGATCGAGTTTCGGCCGAGGCGGGCGTGCAAACCGATGCTGCCCTAGAAGATGACCGAGGCTTTGTGGGTGTTGTATCCTCTGTTGTGAAATTTTGCGCCTCCATTTGCTCATGCACGTTGTTCTTGTCGTGTCTCATGTACCAGGCGTCTGATCGTGTCGAAGATGGTTCCTGTGTTTCTATTGGCGTCTTGTCGCCTGCCAAAGATCTTGCTCGGCACTGTTTCCGTAAGGACTCGAGAGTGTATCTCGACGTTGGGGACGAGAATGGCCCGTCGGTGCCTTCTTCGGATGCGCTATGAGCGCCTGGAACCGCTGATATCCGCAACGGAGACTGTTGTTTCGGAGGCGAATCAGGCTCGGGCCAGGCCGAACGTGCTTCTGACACTGCCGTCGACCAAGCAGTCGGCGATCTTCGAGCAGTGACGTTGTTTTTTGCGGAAAGATTCAGAGCGTCTCCGGTGGACCGAGGAGTCCTTTCAACGCTGCTACAGAAACCGTCGTGCCCTAGGATGGGGGTCCGGGGTGGAGAGCCGTGCATGTTAAGGTCAAGAGGGTGTCTTGAGTGGGACTGTTAGATTTGTTGATGACGATACCCCGGTCGTCGATTGCGGAGTTTCGTGCTTTGGCGGTCAAAACTAGTACATGGGCTTGTCCTGCAGTCCCGCTGGTGGAGGCGAAGTGGAAGGGCAGCGGGCGCTGGGTTGCGAACCTGCCAGTCGAACTTGCGAGCGCCTGAATCTGCCCAAGATCGAAACGTGAGGCCTAAAGACCCTGTATATGAGAATGAATAGTAACTTGTAAGTTGTAAGTTGTAAGGCAGTGTCGTGGTGACAAATTGACACTCATAGACACGCTTGTTGTCTCGGTCGCCCCGCCCAGCCCGACACTGGCATGTATGTGTGATGGAGGCGGAGAGCGGCGAGCGATGCAATAATTGGACGTGAAGGAGGAGTGAACGAGTGAACGAGGCTGTCATTCATCCATGATTGGTTTGCAAGGAGGCCAGTGTCTCAAAGGAACAAACTAGGAAGTTGTGTATAGCGGATTCGAGGGCGACACCACCGCGGAGCCCGGAGCCCAGAGTTCAAGAGTCTCTCGAGGGCAAAGGGAAGACGACACGAGAATATCGACGGCACATGCCAGGGCACAGCAAGCCGTCCTGCTAATTCCTGCTGATGCACAAAGAGGTAGTTCAAGAAGATCGACGATGTTTCAACGACGGCCCAAACCAGAAAACTGCCCAGACACCTGGGCATTTATCAGGCAAGTCAGGCAGGCACGCGTGTTGCACATGCATCTTGCAGTTCGCATTATGATTGGCCACGCGCTGCCCGAGCCAAACAAACGGGATGGCAGGGTGGGACCCACATCTTTGTCGGACATGCTCTTGATTGGATGCTTGTGGCTCAACCTTGCGAGGTCGCGTGAGTTCATCCCAGCTGCAGACTGCAGACCATCACTACCTTTCGCGACCGCCGACCGCCGAAAGCCACGCCGCAACCAGCCCCTCGCAGCCACCGACTCGACGTAGTGGCTTTCAATGTCCAATACTGTGTGGCTGGAGCACCGTATGAATGATGCCGGTGGTCATTCCAAGAACGGAATCTGACATCTTCATTGGATCTTATTCACAGCTCAACCCAGCCTCTGCGCTTTATTGGTATAGCAAGAGGAGTCATTGAATTCCAGCCTCCTGCGAAGCAAAATGACTTGAAAGGTCGTTGACGACAAGATTTGAGGAATGGGCAGCTAGTCTGCTGATTTCTGCCCTGCGTTGTGGCTTGCATTCTTGGAGACCCAAATATGGTGGTTGGCACTATTGATTCGTCAAACCCCGGGCTCGTCATCATCTCTCACTAGCAGACAGGCTAACAGTGAAGTTCTCTGAATAGTGGCTTGTAAGCAACGAGAGACATGTAGTCCTTCCTGAAGGCGTGGTGTAAACTCGGAATCGGAAATGCGAAATCAGGGTTCAATTTTCCCTCACCCAAGTCTCTTGGGTCCAGGGTGACCCGTGACCACTGACCAGTGACCGCAATCTGCAATCTGCGAGTGCGCCCCACTTCTGGCGCGCCCCACCAGATTTTTTTTTTTTTTCCTGGCAGTATATAATGAGCGTCTAGCCTTGATCTTGTTCCCTTCTCCTCCTTCTATCTACATCATCAGTTGGGATTAAACTATTAACCGTCATGTTAATACTTAATTTCATCATGGAAGACTTCGCTACGGCGACTTGCTGCTAGACATCCTGCTCAGTGGGTGCTTTGGCCGTTCCCGGTCTCCCAAAGTGAAGTAACCGCCTACCTATCGCGCACTTTCGATTTCTTGTTGATGTGCGTGTTGAGGTGGTTGCGACATGCCACTGGGAGGGAAATCATGAACTGTAGAATGGAACGGCACAGGGAAAGCGTAGAAGGGCCATGTGAAGAGCCACGATTCAATTCCCTCGAAGCCACCGTGCAACCGCTTCCTGGCTGTCTCGACCTGTTCACTCAATGCATATCACGGCCGTCTCTCGTTTTGCAACATGCCTCATCAGGGTTGACCGTGCGGGCAATAAGATGTCAGTCTCCGATTCTTCCTACGCCTAAGCTTGGGAAAAAATCATAAGGCCGCTTCTTTGGAAGGGTCTGATGGGAGCTCCAACATGACCTGGTTTCCATGGAGGTTTTTTTTTCTGCGTGAAATAAAAACCGGAATTCACAGCTCTCGTGCCAGGCGCGGCACGTGACTGTTAGCAATTGCGCCGCCCGAGCACGGACCAGCGGGTGGGGGATGCGCGCAACTTGCCGCAGAGAAATTTTTGGAAAGTGCCAACAAGTCATCCATTCGAAGGGGACAAGCCCAGATCTCGGCTTATCGCCTCCTTGCCAATCCGTCCTCGCGCACGTCACGAAAAGCCAGTCGCCTTGTCCATCTCTCCAATAGTCCGAAACTATCCAGCCCATACGGCATCTCATCCGGAGTTGGGCTCATCATGTCGTCGCTATGGAATGCCTTTACTGGAGGCAATAAGGCTCGCCAGGAGCAGCGTCCCGGACAGACACACACCTTGGATGCGCCGGCGCCCTTACCTTCGACCAGCTTTGATCCCTCACATGGACAAGGCGTTGAATCTTTTCTCCAGACCTCATCCTTTGCCGATCCTTCACAACTGCACCCTCTCGCCGGGCTCAACAAGGACACACTCGAGTACTTGACTCTCGAGGACTCTGCCCTGTCCGAACTCCCTGGTGGCCAGTCCGTGCTGCCGTCGCGAGGCTTCACGGACGATCTTTGCTACGGCGCGGGCATCACATATCTGGCCGGCCTGTCACTAGGAGGTGCGTGGGGCTTGAAGGATGGACTTCAAAAGTCTGTTGGACAGCCACCCAAGCTGCGACTGAACGCCGTCCTGAACGGCATGACCCGAAGAGGACCATTCCTCGGCAACTCGGCAGGTGTCGTTGCCATTGTGTACAACTGCGTCAACTCATTGCTTGGAATGGTTCGTGGCAAGCATGATGCGGCCAATACTGTGGTTGCGGGTGTGCTCAGCGGCATGATCTTCAAGAGTACGCGCGGTGCTCGGTCTATGATGGTTTCTGGTGGTGTTGTCGGCTCCGTCGCCGGAGTTTGGGCTGTGAGTAAAACATGTCAGCCGCACCACATGGACGTCGGAACTAATAGTTGGCAGATTATGCGGCGATCGTTCTTTCCTATTCCCGAACCTGCGGCGCCCATCGAGAACCTGTGATGTATGCCTCGTTGACACGATGCGACGATGACTCCGAGCCCTGCCTTCGCTTTCCAAAACATAGACGTTTCCAACTTTGAACCAAATATTTCTAATCTAAAATAAAGCACGATCTCGCGGATCCGTGAGGCAAAATCATCTAGGCCGGGACATATGGAGACAATGAAGGAGAGGGGGGAAAGGAACATGGAGGAAAAAAAGAAAAAAACCTTGTACGGACACGGTAGCAACTGAAGCAGCCCCTTGTATAAGCCGACCAAGCAGCCTCGGCGGGGCTTTTCCTTCTTCAGGGCGGCGTTTGCCATGGATGGTGTCTCTCCTGCCACGAGCCCAGTGTATGTTATCACCACAGGTAACCAGCGAGCATTGGACCATACAGGATGAGGCGTATGGTCTGCAATTTACATGATTGGAGTCTTCCCTCGAGCGCAACGACTGTCAAGCAATCAAAAAGCAAACGTGAGAGGTCAGGTGGGGCAAAGGCAGCTGTTGCAAAGGACTGCTGACGGTGCGAGGAGGCGGTTGATATTTGATATTCACAGCGAAGCGCGATGCAGCTCGACGCACGCCGCTCGAAGCACGCAGCTGGCAGACAGTCAAACGAGGTCATGCCGACAAGCCCTCGGCCGTGTGCTCGGCCAAGTTATATACTCCTTCCATCAGTCCACCCCCCCGCAGTCACTGCCTCTGAAGGCGCATCTGAAGACGCATCCGAAGACGCATCTCGAGGCAGTACTCTACTCGTCACAGGTTATATTGACATGGCAACATGTGTCTTCCGTGCTTTCCCTGGACCTGGACGCAATACGACGATCCCCTCGACAGCATGCCCGAGCAGCACGTCTGGGTGCACGACGGGAATTCCTGGTCCCTCCAGGCGGTGGTAAGTGTCGAGCGTTCGTTCCCCGTCTGGTTCCTTGCCATCCCGCCATCCCGGCATGCCGGTATCCCAGCATCTCAGCATCTCAGCCCGGGAAAAACGAGAAAGTGACTTGAAAGTGAGCTGTGAATCCGCACCCGGCTCGCTTGAGCTTGCCAGGCCAACCTGCCACAGACCACCCCCTTGTCTTGTTTACGTTCTGCCATCCTGGTGTTTCTTGTTTTTTTTTTTTCCCCTTGTTTTTTTCTCTCATTGATTTCCCACCTTTCGGCTCTGTCTTTTTTTTTTTTTTACTGTTTTCTCTTTCCTTCCATTCCACATCTTCGTCGGCCTCAGGCTCGGTTCTTCCCCTGTGCCGATGACTCGCCTCTTGTCCGCGCACAACAATGCCCGAGGCAGCAGCTCCGGATCTCGCCCAGTCTCCCAACCTCAAAGCGCGTCGGTGTAAAGCCACAGAGGCGGCTCCTCGACAGGTTCGATTCGACGACCCGTCCAAGAAACACGCGGCGTCTTCTGCCTCGGCACGGCCATCATCGCCCGAGAAGGTCGGCCACGTCGACAACGACGACGACGGCCACGGCAACGGCCACGGCAACGGCAACGGCCACGGCAACGGCAACGGCAACACCACCACCACCACCACCACCACCACCAACACACAGCCCGACTCTCACCCCCAGCTCGGCTGTGGCCTGCCTTTTCTCAACCGGCCCCCCGCGTGGTATACAGCTGCCGACCCGACTCGCAGTGTCAACTGCCAGCCCACCTTTTGGTCCGCGGCCTCGGGCGCTGCCCTCCCTCCTCATCCTCATCCTCCTCCTCCTCACCACCACCACCACCACTTCTCGCATCCTTCCATCCACCAACACCACCTCCACCTCCAGCAGCAGCCGCAGCAGCAGGGCGCGTCCTACGTTGGTCTTTCTCACCAGCAGAACAACATGGCTGATTACCAGAACTGCGCGCCGCCTCATACGGGGGTGAATTTCCAGCCCCCGGTGCCGGACACCACGTTTGGACCGATCCAGCATGTCTACGTGCCCCGGTTTGATGGGACTTTTCCAGTTGGTGTCTCTTTTCCTTTTGTTTCCACTGCTGCTGCTGCTGCTGTGTGTGCTACGCCGCTGGTGACGACGGTTTCGCCGGGGTTTTGCGCGTACTATGCAAGTCTGCCTTTTTATTTCCCTCTTCCCATCTTGGCACGTTCTTCTACGGGTTTTTGTTTTCCTCTTTTTTTTTTTTTTTGCTCCCCCCTCTTCTAAGAGTCTTGTTGTTTCATCTGATGAGTTTGTCAGACGAGGGATGAGCCCCTTTTGCTCTGGACTGTATTTGCCACCACTGACCTCAAACCACGCCAAAACCATCAAAACGGATGAGTGATTTCATGCATCTCCCCCCCCCCCCTCGTTTTCTT
>SRQA01000802.1:0-16215 GCA_018360365.1 Claviceps citrina | reverse complement strand
GTGTGTGAATTACTATAGATCGCTAGTAACGGATGTCTGCAGCCACAGTCAGCCACAGGGTGGATGCTTGATACGCTACGTTGGATGCTTGATAACCGCGCCCAAAATAAACCTTACTGCCTGCCTACGCGAGGTACCAGCCCATTGAGCAGACACCACGCCAACCAGCCATGGGCTTCCTCAAGAAGAAGATGGTCGAGCACGCCAATGCTCCCAGTAGCGATGGAAGTGAACACGAGCGGACCGAGACTATATCCGATCAGAAGGTGACCTTTCTCGCATGCTTTCAGGGTGGTGTGGCCAGTTTGGGTGGCTTCATCTTTGGCTACATCAGGTATGTTTCTTCTTGACTCTCTTCTTTCTTTGGGCCAGCACATAACCTCGGATTAGTGGTCAGATCTCGGGGTTCTTCCTCATGGATGACTTTGCTCAACGGTTCGGCCAACGTCAGTCCGATGGCTCGTACGTCTTCAGCGCGGCTCGACAGGGAACAATTGTTGGCATGGTGAGCGTCGGCGCCCTGATCGGCTCTCTCATCGCGGGCAAAATGTCGGACCTCGTTGGACGCCGAATGTGCATCTCCGCCGCCGCCTTCTTCACCTGCGTTGGGACTACGATTGAGATCACGTCTTCCTCGCATTGGATCCAGTTCGCCCTGGGCCGCCTGGTCAGCGGTGTGAGCATCGGAGCGCTGTCGGTGGTTGTGCCCATGTATCAGTCCGAGTGTGCACCGACCGTCATCCGCGGAGTCATCGTCGCGTCTTACCAGCTTCTCATTACTCTTGGGATCTGGACAGCTGAGATGGTGAACTTTGGAACCCACCTTCGAGCCGACAGCTCTTCCTGGCGCATTTCCAGCGGCTTGTCCTTCGCCTGGGCCCTGATCCTGGGAAGCACGATCCTCTTCATGCCCGAGAGCCCCCGCTATGATTGCAGTCGCGGAAAAGTTGAGCGCGCGAGACTTGCCATTGCCAATCTCTCTGGCCTCCCCGTGGATTCCCCAGGTGTGACGCAGCAGATCACGGACATCCAGAACAACCTGAACGAGGAGAGCCGATCGGCAGCTGAATTCAGCGTCACCGAGATTTTCACGGCGCCACGCATGATGTACCGCACGATCCTCGGCATAGTCTTGCAGGCCGGTCAACAACTGACGGGAGCCAACTTCTTCTTCTACTTTGGCACAACCGTCTTCGCTGCCACAGGCATCGACGACAGTTATGTCACTCAAATCATCCTCGGCTCTGTCAATGTCTTGTGCACAATCGTGGCTCTGTGGATCACCAAGAGATTCGGCCGACGCAACGTGCTCATGATTGGCGCCGCCTGGATGATGATGTGTTTCTTGTGAGTCATGGGGAAGCGGCTGGATCATGGATGCAAGTGCACCAGGAAAGAAGAATAAAAAAAGGACTAACACGGAGCCAATTTAGTGTGTACGCATTCGTCGGCCACTTTGCCCTCGACCCCACGAACCCCATGTCGACCCCGAAAGCTGGATCCGCTCTTGTCACATTCTCCTGCTTGGCCATTGCTGCTTTTGCCGTCAGTTGGGGCCCGCTGGTATGGGCTGTCAACGCAGAACTCTATCCTCTGCGTTACCGCAGCACGTGCATGGGTCTCGCAACGGCCTCGAACTGGTTGTGGAATTTGTAAGTGCATGCTTCTCGCCAGGGAAAAATATACGTGAAATATAAAGACGGTATGCTAACTAGCTGTGTAGTCTCATCTCATTCTTGTACGTCGTTGCCCTGCTTTGCGCGCCCTCCCTCCCTGAACAAACAGATGCTGCTCCTCTGGTGAATGTCCAGCTAACAATGCATAGCACGCGATTCATTACCGACAAGATCGACTATCTGTACGGCCTGATATATGCCGGCTGTTGCGCAGGGCTTGTACTCATTGTCTTCTTCTTCGTCATCGAGTCCAAGGATCGCACCCTCGAGGAAATCGACACCATGTATGTTCAAAAGGTCAATCCGATCAAGTCGGGACATTACACTGGCTTCAGCAGCTCCAACGATCATGAGAAGGGCGGCGCCAAGAGAGTCAATCAGTCGCATCATGAGGCCTCGTAGTAGGAGGCCGAGGGGGGACACTGCTTTTTCTTTGCGGAGCAGTCGCTTTTTTTTTGGTTTTTTTTTTTTCCCGCGCAGACGGCTGCAGCCAGCCATGTGTAAACAAAAAAAAAAAAAGAGAGAGAGAAATGCTGCATGACCCTGAAACGATGTGTAATTTTTGCATACAGGAGGGCTTGGTCAGGGTGTTGGACTTTTGATTTACATCTTTGTATTAGCTCTAAAGCATCATTCATGATTGACGTGTGCAAAACGAACGAGGTCTGTCTGTTTTTTGCACACCCGGGCCACACGAGGGGAAATTACGCACATTGATGAATTGTGGTGTTGAATCTGTCTCGTATCTGTCCATCAGGCACCGAGATGTAACGCCTCCCCCTCCTCTCTCTCTCCTCCCGCACCCGAGACTTAGCCGAGTTCTCTCCTCAACGATCGTCGGTTCGACCCGAGCGATGGGATGGGCAACGCCGAATCCATGCAACAGCACCTACCTAGGTATACAACACTCAGCACAGCCATCTCGAAGAACATGCCCACCACAGACACCACAGACACCACAGACACCACGGGCACCACCACAAACAGCATGAGCTCCTACTACGCACCCACGGGCGGCCTCCCCCCGCAGACGGAGCTCATCACCGACCGCGCCACCTTCACCGAGGCCTACGCCGTGATCCCCAAGCGCTGCTTCAGCGACATCGTCACCAGCTTCCTCCCCTTCTGGGACGGGACGCGGCTCTGGGTCCTGGCGCGGCCGCTGTCGGGCTTCGCGGAGACCTTTTCGCAGTACGTCATGGAGGTGCAG
Source organism: Claviceps citrina (assembly GCA_018360365.1). Taxonomy (NCBI): domain Eukaryota; kingdom Fungi; phylum Ascomycota; class Sordariomycetes; order Hypocreales; family Clavicipitaceae; genus Claviceps; species Claviceps citrina. The sequence goes on along the minus strand of SRQA01000802.1, from coordinate 13,329 downwards.
CCGGGGGGGGGGAGCGACGCGCCCGAGCAGGACGATTCGGCCGAGGGGGTGCTCTTTGTGGTCGAGGGGCAGGTGACGCTCACGGTGGGGGGGGGCACGGTCGGGAAAGAAGAAGGAAAAGCGGAAGCTTCAGCTCCAGCCCAAGAGGACACGACGACGACGATCCACCACCTCACGCCGGGCAGCTACGCGTACCTGCCCCCGGCCCGGGCCTGGACCCTCCGCAACCGAAGCCCCGACACGGTCTCGCGCTTCCACTGGATCCGCAAGGCCTACGTCCCGGTGCCGGGCCTGCCGCCGCCGGACCCGCTCGTCCTCCACGACCGGGACGTGGCCCCGGCGGCGATGCCCGACACGGCCGGCGCGTGGACCACGACCCGCTTCGTCGACCCGGCCGACCTGCGCCACGACATGCACGTCACGATCGTGACGCTCCAGCCCGGGGCCGTGATCCCCTTTGCGGAGACGCACGTCATGGAGCATGGGCTGTACGTCCTGGAGGGGAAGGCCGTCTACCGCCTCAACCGGGACTGGGTCGAGGTCGAGGCCGGGGATTTCATGTGGCTGAGGGCGTTTTGTCCGCAGGCGTGTTATGCGGGCGGGCCGGGGAGGTTTCGGTACTTGCTGTACAAGGATGTGAATCGGCATGTGAGGCTGAGGTTGGGGTAGATGGGGGTGTTGGGGATGGGGACGTTGCCTGGGCTGGGGGGGGGGGGGGGGGGGGGGGGGGGGGGGGGGGGCCTTGGGCTTTGGTTTCTTGGAGGAACGAACCTCTGCGGACGGGCTCGTGTCTACCTACCTACCTAGTACTTACCCTGCGTACCTAGTAGGTAGGTACCTAGGTAGGTAGTATGCAGCGTGCTACATTGCGGCAAAAACGCACAAATCATCCATCCCTCCTCTGGGTGCCCAGGCAAACTACTACCTAGGTAGGCACCTAGGTAGGCACGTAAAACACGTCGGAAAAGAAATCACGCACTACATTCCGTCCAAATCCTATGGTATCCTCAGACAGATATACATAGGTAGGAAGGAGAATGATTGGCAAGGTCAAGGCACGCGCTGCATTGCATGGAACTACCATGTAACTACCAAGTGACCAACCAACCAACCAACCAACCGATTCAATCTCAGAATTCCAGTCTGCCCACTCCCCGATTTGATTTCGAAACTGCAAAAGAAGAAAGAAGAAAGAAAACTTTTCATACAGAGAAGCGGAACGACGGAGAGGGAGGATAGTGCGAGAACAAGAAAAACACACAAGAAAGAAAGAAAGAAAGAAAGAAGGAAAAGAAAAAAAACATTTGGTTCTTTTCTCCACAGCGTCGCCGACTCGGGGGCGCATACATTCCATAATGTGTCGTCGGTTGTCAGACCATCCAGCCCCTTTTTTGGAAAAGAAAGGAAGAAAAGGGGGGAAAAGGGGGGGAAATGGAAAAAAAGAGATACAAAAAAAGCTTGTCAAAAAGAAATCACGTATATGCCCGACAACTGCCTAGTACCTGGCCGCGTCAACCCCTCACGCCAGCACAGGACATGGCTCGTTGAAGCAATCCTCCCACCGCCGCTTGCCCGACGCCCAAAACGCCCTCAGCTTCATCAGCGTCGTCGTCGGGCCGCAGTACGTCTGCGGCGCCATCTGAATCTTGAGCAGGTACTGCTCCACGGCCGCTCGGTCCGACTCGGATCCATCGCAGAGGGCCACGCCGAGCACCGCCAGCGGCCACGCGAGGTAGATCTTGATGGGCCGCGTGCTCATCGCCTCGGACACCTCCCGCATGAGCTTCTCGCGAAAGGCTAGCCTCGACCTTTCGTACGAAGACAAAGGAGAGACGGTCAACGGCGGTTGGTGCCCCTGTGGGACCAGGCCGTCGAGCATCGGAGCGGCCGCCATCGACGAGGGTGGCGGCGGCGGCGGCGGCAGGGAGAGAATGCCGTACAGCGTCACGGCAGTCTTGTAGATGCGGGCCACGAGCGTCATGGCCGGATTCTTGGGCACGGAATACGGTTCGGTCCAGTTCTCGGCCGAGAACCGCTCAATGTTGGCAAAGATCTCGCGCGCGCTGGCGTATATGACGTGTCTGTACGACGCTCCCGTCGCCGCTTGCCATCTGAGACGATTGATCTGCATGATGTTGAGAAAGAGGTGCGTCGGACACGGCATTTCAGAGTACATGGTGGTTGAGTAGACGGTGCATATCTCGGGCGTGGTCCAGTCGGTAAACCCGCGGATCTGGTCCTTGGCCGGGCTGGTCGTGTTCGTCATGGTGGCAATACTGGGAATCGTGGCAAAAGGCAATGTCATGTCAGTGCTGTGACGGAAATTGCAGAAAGAAAAGAAAAAGCGACCAAGATCGTTTTGCCTTACATGAGAATAAGCTGTATGGCCAAGATGGGTGAAGGCTGGCCAACGCTTAGGTCCAGCACTCTGAGCACGCCACCGTAAAGATGAATGAGCGTTGCGCATCCTTCTATGTGAGGACGCCAGGTCGGGCTGAGAAGAGTGAGCTGCTCAAAATGTCAGCAGGATACGCGAGCGACCACCCCTTTTCAACCCGCCTTTTTCTTGCACGCAAGAGGAAAGGCTGGGCACGCCAGACCGGCTTTGCTTACCTCGACATGCAGGATGTCCATGATTCGATAAAACACGCCAATCGCCGGTTCCGGACTTGCGATGAGGCGGTTGACTCGCTCGAGAGAATGGGTCATGTGGTAGTAAAACCTGGCCCATATATGGTCCAAGGACACCAGTTGATCGGGGGCGGGCAAGACATTCCGATCTCGACATGCCGTCTTGATGCGATGGGCAGTAACGACCATGAGGAAGCTATGTTTGATGATGACGGTGGGTGTGCCGACGAATTGGTTGTCGTAGTCGCTTCCTCCGAGAGAATTTGAAAGATGCTCCGGTGCCATGACTTGATATACTGTTGTTGAGGGATCACGTGTCAGCATCAATGTCCATTCTTGCTTGATGTATCATGTATCGCCTGAGGAACAACTTGACCAATGCTTCTCTTGTTCTTCTTTCTTTCTGGGTGACCAACAGTATCTTATGCCTTCAACAACATCCCAACTCGGCGGCTTCGGGCCTGGATTGATGGTCCTGGCCGGGCTCTCCGACTCTCTCTTCAACCGCCTGGCCACTTCCAAATACTGCGGCGGCAGGGCATGATCGGACGGCCGCTTTGCCGTGTAGTCCTGGGCCTCATGCTTCGCACTCGACTTGACCAGGCCTCCATTCTTGGTGCCGGCCGTCTTGGCGGGTGGCGGTGCGGCATACTCGCACCATCGGCCACGCGTTATGCATTGTTTGCAGTACGGTTTCGCCTCGTCGCATTTGACACGCCGCGCTCTAGGGGACAGCAGGTGACGACGACTCCAGGTGTCAGCTCATCAGGCTCTCCTCGCCTGCCTGCCCTTTCCCGGTCAGGCAGAATAGGGCACAAGGCGGGAAAAAGGGAATGGGGGAAAGGGGGAAGGGGGAGGAGGACACGGGCGGGATACGGAGGGTCGGAGAAAGAGACAAGAGAGGAAGAGAGGGAGAGACAGCTGTCTGGATACGAACCGACAAGTCTTGCAACCTGTTGTCACCTTGGGCGCCCACCGCTTTTGTCGTGGTTTGCTGCTGTTGCTTCCCGGACGGGCCTGAGATGTCGTCGTCTCCTTGGAGTGCAGCGGGATCGCTCTTGCTTGAGCTTGAGCATTCCGCCGGTTTTCACTAGACTCTTCCCGCTTCATCATCTTGCGGACATGTCTCGCGAGCCGGGTCAGGGTGTTGCGTTGGGTCGGTAGGCTGTCGAGGCTCCAAGCCGGTTCGCTCGGTTCGTCGACACCAGCAGGAAGCGCATGAAACGGCGCTGCACTAGCGGGGATGCGGTCGTGACGCCTGAGAGGCTGAGGCCGATGCGGGGTTCCAGTCGGGCCATCAATTGGCGCGTGGCTTCTTCCACCATCGAGCCACGCCGCACCACCATCGACGCCCGTCCCCACCCCGCAAACGCAGTCTTCGTTTAAGGGGTTGGACGGCCGGGCGGGGTGCATGGATGCACACGGCCTGCAAGGGAAGAGCGTCTTGTCAGACTTGTCATTGGCAAGAGGCAAGAGCAGGGCATGCATGACCTCGGGAGGAGGAGGAAAAGGGAAGTCTCTGAGCATCTGAAACATGCGCGCCGCCTTGTCACATGTGCACTATGTACGTACGATCGGACCGGAGCGACACGACAAAATACGTCGTCAACTACTAGGTAGGTACACCAGTTGTAGGTAGCTGCTAGGCAGGCAGATACCTACTAATATACCTACCACTAGGTACCTAGGTAGTAGGTAGGTGGTATTACTGCGTAGACCAACTCGCAGCACCAAACACTACACCGCCCAATACACCTCAATCTTGACGTACTCAACGTTGTTCTCCCATCCCGGAAATCTTGCTTTGCCCCAAACCGTAATCACATCGCCCATGCGTAGGCTCCGCACAAATGAGCCATCCGCTGTTGCCCGCCCACGTCCCTTGTCTTCGAGGGCTCTTCCCGCATCAGAATCCGGCTGCACATCGTCCGAGTAGGACCAAGTGACTTTGTGCTCTTGCCATTCCCTTGTTGCGGTTTTGTTGCACTGAATCTGCCATTCAGGTAGTGGGTGTACCTGATGGACGTATGCGTACTCGTCCTCGTCTTCGGCAGTGGGCTTGTTGTCGTCGGTGACGGTCTGTTTCCTGGAAATCTTTGGATGGAGAGGTCGTAAATGGCATACAGAAAGTGCTGTTTCGTTCGCTTCTGTCTCGTCTTCACCTTGGTCGAGCGCGCACTGTGCATTGCCTGGGAGCGTGGTTGTCAGTGTATTCTGGCTTAATTTGCTTCCGTTCAGAGGAGCCGACCAACATGCTGCTTCAGACTCGAAGCGTTCGTGGCCTGCTTCAAACCACGTCCAAGATCCCTTGTAAGTTCCCCTCTTGTCGTGATCGCCACCCCAACCCTGATCGCGGCTTTTGATGTTGAAGACGATTTTTCGGGCTGGGTTCAAAAGTCGAGGTGTTGGATACTTGACCAGCTTCGAAAAGTAAGACGGATCACGATCGGCTGTTCGCGGGAGAGGATTGGCAACGCGTGTCTTGTAGACCATGTTTTGGGACAAGGAGTCTTGTCCATCGATACCTGTCAAGCCTAGAGGGTATGATCGAAGCTATCAAATGCCGGGAAAAGAAAAAAAAATGTCAGCGCATCTAATGCATCCACTACATTCATGTGATAGAAATTGCTGACCAGAAACTTGTTTTCTGAGCTGGACGTCCCCCTAGACCCGCAAATCCTTTCATGACGTTGTTGCACTGCCAGATAATCGATGACGTTGACAGAATGGGCCCAGTATTCAGCCATGTCAAGTATTGAATCAGCCAGCTCAGATGGCAACTTCAATGAGCGGGTGAGCATCATATGAGCAACTGTAATGTCCATGAGTGTTGGGCGATAATCGCCAACTTCTATATCTGTTTCTGCGTCTGTCTTGTCTGAAGGTTGAGGTTCCGGGGGCGGACTCGGTCGCCTGGGGCGACGCAGCATTTGCCGCAGTCTGATGCTCGTGAAGTCCATGACGAGGCTCAGTAAACAGGAGCTTGAGATGCTGTGTTAAATATGCTGTTTCGAAAAGAATGCAGAGAAGAGGCTTGCGAGCGGGCAACTATGTGTTGTGTTCTCAAGCAGCTGAGACGCCGGACCATAGGCAGGCGGAGCGATGACGAGTCACATGACGTATTCCAGGAGCATCGGATCAATCACCTTGGTAAATCTCTGATGACGATTCGAGTCCGGTACTTCCGGCTGCCCATAGTGGGGCTACTTTCGTCCGTTCAGGAGACGAGGTGCTCTCCCTACCCTATGCTTCAAAGATTCACGCCACATATATATAAAACAAACACAATTACAACAAAGGTACGCGGTTTTTTGTTTTGCTCATGACGAGGGATGTCACAGGGTTGATTGGGCGATAGGTATACTATCTTCATTAGACCCGAGGATGAAGAACTGGCTCTACTCTGTGCTTGGAGCTTTCTGCCTCCCAAGCGGGCCTTGTGAATGCGGCTGCTCTGAAGCTGGATTGCACGACGCCGTGCCCGTGACACAAAATTGGCAGCTGAGAACGGCTTTTCGGCCAAATGAAGCCGGTCGGCGAATTCATTGGGATGACAGTATTTCTCGTAAATGAAGTACTAGCTCCTGTGGAAGAAGTTTCTGGAATAGTCAAAAGGACTCGACGTCGCCGATGACGATGAGGCCCATTGTAAAGCCAGAAGTTGCAGTCAATGTATATCGAAAGCGGAAGGACGAACCAAGGATATTCGAAATGACCACCTGGAAGCAATCCGTTGTCACACGACATGGTTGCACTGCATGCTGATAGTGACCAAGACTCGGCCGACCGATGGTTACAAAGCCGGAAAGTAAGCTTATCCCACTCGTCTCGACGACAATCGTGATGATGAGCGACCATGATGCGAATACATCTGGCAACAGTTTTGCAACTTTCATTCAGCTCCGATCATGGTGGACCAAAATCTTCGTCTGACATTGGTGTGGTTGGCGATGCTCGAGAGGTCTGGTTTGGTGCAACCTCCGATGCCATGCGGAAGGTCAGTGTGGGTACAAGAACTTTTAGGCGATTGACGCGGATGGGGGCTCTCTTAATCCGTCCCTCGGGACATTTCCCCAGGGCTGCAGGAAGATGGCGATCAACGCTGTTGGCCCCCAAATCTGGACGCGGACTCTCGGAGCAAGAGGGCGGATCGATGGCAACTTGGCAACTTGGCAACTCATATCGGCATCTTTGACCCCCCTGTAGCCCACATGACCGACGAAGACGAAAGAGTGCGTCGAGTCGAAGGCATAATGCCTGCCACTGGCAGAAAGACAGGATGCTCAAGGCAAAGAGGCGAGGAAGAAGGTGAGCAAGGAATAAATGGCGACCATGGGCTACTTGGGCAGCGAGGCCGGAGAAACGACAGAGTAGGAGAGCCAGTAAGTATCAAGTCCCACTGCCGAAGGAAGAAACAAGACCTTCAATGACCCTCGTTGTTGCGGGCCCGTGGCGCGCCGGGACCCGATGGCCCATGGGAGTGGGCGCATATTTGACTTTCTGATTGTAGGAGTGGGTATTCAATATGACAAAATGACAGCCGCGCCATTATCTTGCTCTCGAGCGGGAGGCTTGGCACGCTAGGCACTTGGGAGCACGCCAGGGGACACGCTAAAAAGAGCGCTAGGAAGCACGCTAGAAAGCAAAACTGTCTCCACACCGCCCTCCGGCACTGAGCTGGGAGGATTGAGGATCGGACGGGAGCCAATTGCTGGTGCCGGGAGAGTTGTTGGAGCAAAAAATTCTGGGTGCAAAAATTTGCACCGTCTCGTGGATCACAGGCTTGGACGTCGTGTTCTCATCACTCATGCACTGCCCCGGAGCTCTAATATACTCCTTATGCTCCCTGTCTGTGACCGACATATCGCTCGCAGACGGTCTCGCGTCCCTCGAGTCGCTCGAGTCCAGTCAATGCCGCAGCAAGCGATGGTCGAGAAATGGCGCCACCAGATGGAAGTCTTGTGCTGCAGCTCGAATTGGGGAAGGAGCTAACGGAAGCTCAAGTTCCACAATGCCTCATGGAGTCATTCTTGGCCCAATGACAGGCCTAGTGACAGCCTGACAGGCCCACTGCCCACTGCCCACTGCCCACTGCCCACTGCCCAGTGACAGGCCCAGGGTGGACGGGCAAAATTCCCAACATGGCTGCTATCCTGCGATGACGGCGGGCTTCATTGTTCACCTACAACCCTACTGTCCATGCTCCTCCTCACCACCACCTCCCACGGAACTCACGAGAGCCAGAAACCTCGAGCCTAGTCCTGCCACGACAGGACGAGCCACCGGCGCAGGGGGCCACTCTCCTCCGTAGGCTTATCGCGGCTGCATCACACAAGATGTCAGCTCGACGACCGGAGCAGCTGAATCCAGTGTAGCGAGGTTGCACAACGAGAGCATCAAGCATAAAATGCGCTTACGCTGCGTGCACCTTTGGCCGCGATCCTCCTCCACCATGGCTGAATTTTTTTTATCCCTTACAAGTTACGAGGAGGTGATAAGAATGAGGCTGTGCCTGGCTGTAGGCCCACATGCGCAACGCCTTCTGCTGTCGGTTCCTGAGTTGCTGACCTGACCAATCCATCTCGCAGGCATAGTCAGGGATCCGTCCTTCATCCGTGCTTGATCCGGAAGACGGCCAAAAAGTTTTTTCTAATTTTCCTTTTTTTTCAAAAAAGGAATAAGAATAATATCCTTGGGGCACCCATCCTGCAAATTCTTTCCTCTTTCGTCTCTGGCTCAAGCATACTAGAAGCACACTACTAGGTAGGTCTACGTGCCCTTCCCACAAGCTTTGTTCTCGGGGCCCACTTGCGACTCAAGCTTTGTATTTATACTCGTCTGCTGCACACTTCCACTCTAGTTTGTGCCTAACAAAGTCTAACTCTCCTTGACAGCAACCTGTCCTTTTCTTCTCTCACTCAGTTTAAAAGTGTGCCTGCCCAGCTCAGAAGACAGCTCAACCGAATTGAGCTGTTCCATCGCAACACTGGAGTATATTTCGTACCGAGATCAAGCAGTCGTGGCGGCGATTGCAGCATCACAGCTACAACTCTCGCGCTTCAAACCACCATAGGATCCGTTCGTTCTTAGTGACTGACGTCGTCCATCAGTTCTCTGTCCGAATAAGCTATCCTCACCAAACGTCTAAAAACCACGCGACCTTGGAAACAAGAAAAATCTATACTGGCATGAAGACTTCTTGCTCCTCAAGTGGACAATCCTCACCATGCTCTCTCACACTACCAGCTCTCAAACCATGATGGGTCGATGGATCTCACGCCTCAGACATAAGCGAGCCACTTCATGGCCCGCGAAGATGTCTTGGCTCAATATTCCCTCGCATGCCACGGATGCTTCTGCGGAGGCTGTTCTTATGGCCTTTGCCGGAATGGAACCGGACATGGTGCTCGACCATCTACAGACTCATCGAGATGGACTAACCGATGAGCAAGCTGATGTCCGCCGGTCGATCAAGGGACCGAATATTCTCCCAACGCACGTTGCACCGTCTTGGGTCATCACGCTCCTCAAGGCCATTCCCAATCCGTTCAACGTCCTGTTGATCATCTTGGCCGTGCTGAATGCTGCAATTCCTCCTGGATCTTGGGTAAGTCGAACCCAGCCACGCCCTTTTCTTAAGGTTCAAGGGGCCATGCACTGACTCAAGTCGCAAACATGTAGAAGGGGTTTGGAGTCCTGGTTGTCATGGTTGTCGTTTCTGTAGCGGTTCGCTTTTGGCAAGAATACCGCAGCAGCGTGGCTGTCTTCAAGTTGCAGGCATCCGTCACGACCAACCTTGAAGTTCGCCGCCCGTCTAGCAACATTCTTGAGAAAAAGCTTTCTACTCCCAGCGAGTCGACCTCGAAAACTGTTCCAGAGGCTGATCTAGTGCCTGGAGACATTGTACTTCTTTCTCCCGGGTCTGTAATGCCCGCTGACTGCCTGATTCTCGAATCACACTTTCTTCGTGTCAGTCAGTCAACATGGACTGGAGAGAACGATCCAGTTCCCAAGACGGGAAACATTTCTGGCGAGAAAGGAACATCCTTGTTTGATCTTGGTAACATTGCCTTCATGGGAACCAGTGTCATATCCGGCAACGGAGTCGCTTTGGTTCTACGGACTGGAGCAGGTATGTGGCAGATGCCAACCATGATGAAGTTCCGCGGCGCAAATCTCTAATCATCCCGACTAGACGTTCTCATCGCAACAATGGCCAAGGAACTGAAAACGCGACGAGAGCCCAACTCCTTCCAGCTCGGCATTCGACACGTTAGCTACATGCTCATCGGATTTATGCTCACCATGGTTCCACTGGTAAGATCAACGTCCCCCTCCCTTCCTTGTTCTCTTCCCTCCCCCGTTCGTTGTTTGTTTGTGTGTGTGTGTGTGTGTGTGTGTGTGTGTGTGTGTGTGTGTGCAAAACGCTTCAACACCCGGCGAATGCTGATGGAAAACAGGTGTTAGGTATTTCTGGTTACACAACCAAGGACTGGCAGAATGCCACCACGTACAGCATCAGTGTTGCAGTCGGTTTGGTTCCTGAAATGCTTCCTGCCATTGTCAATGCCAACCTGGCCCGCGGCGCCTTTGTGATGTCCAAGTTGAATGCCATTGTCAAGCGGCTGGACTCGGTCCAGAATCTGGGTGCTATGACGGTCCTGTGCAGCGATAAGGTATGTTGAGCTTCATCCTGAGACGGGGGCCGCTATAAAGTCAAGTAAGTCCTGACCAAGACCCTGCACAGACCGGAACCTTGACCAAGGATGAAATCACTCTCTGTCATTTTGTCGACTACGCCGGCGAAAGTAATGCCGAAGTTTTGAAGCTGGCCACTGTCGACTCAGTAGTGCAGGGCTCGAATGGAAACAGCATCGATCGCGCAATCCTCGAACACCGAATGGCTGACGGCCGCCCCGTCAACACCGCACCGTACGAGAAAGTTGCCGCGATTCCCTTCAATTTCGAGCGCCGCAGATCTGCTTGCATTGTCAAGGGACCCACGCAAAAAAACGTGCTCATCGTCAAGGGTGCTTTTGAAGAAGTCATTCGCATCTGCTCCTCGGTGCGTCAGGGAGGCGTCACGCTGCCTCTGGACTTCCAGAAGAAACAAACTCTCATCACGCAGGCGAATGCGTTGAACAGAGATGGCTACCGGGTCCTTCTCGTCGCGGAAAAGACGGTCGGCGAAGTGAATGTCCACGATGAAGACGGCCTGCACGAGCTCGAATCAAACATGGTTCTCGAGGGAATGCTCAGCTTCATCGACCCTCCCAAAGACGATGCTGCTGAGTCCATCGCCCAGCTGAAGGACCTCGGAGTAGAGATCAAGGTTCTCACAGGCGACGCGCTTCCTGTCGCCGTAAACGTGTGCCAGCGACTTGAGCTCATCGGCCACAATGACGACACAGAGAACGATGACGTACAGGCCATCACCGGACCCGAGTTGGCTCTCCTCGAAGGCACAGACGAGTTCGACGCCGTGGTGAAGACGTGCAAGGTCTTTGCCAAGCTGAGCCCCAGCCAAAAGGCCATGGTGATTGGTAGCCTTCGCAAGTCCGGACACTGCGTCGGCATGCTTGGCGATGGCATCAACGACTGTATCGCGCTGCGGAAAGCAGATGTCGGCATCTCGGTTGATTCTGGTGCAAGCGTGGCAAAGGACTGCGCCGACCTCGTGCTGACGGAGAAGGGCCTGCATATCATGGTGACGTGCGTGACGACGGGGCGACTTACCCACGGCAACACGATCAAGTACATCAAGATGGTTGCTTCGTCTAATTTCGGCAACGTTTTCAGCGTGCTTGCCGCTTCAGCTTGGCTCCCATTCACTCCGGTATGTGACGAGTGCGTCAAGCTCACTCTCCTCTCTTTCTCTCCCCCGTGTCTCTTCTCTCCCTTTCCATCACAAAGGTCTTGTTTGCTGATGTTTCATCTAACGATGAACAGATGACAGGGATGCAACTCCTGGCACAGAACTTGCTGTACGACTTTAGCCAGATTGCCATTCCCTGGGACAGAGTTGATCCGGAGTACCTGAAGACGCCCAAGAGTTGGAAAACCTGGGGTACGTGCTACCGTAAAAAGAAAAAAGAAAAAAAAAGCTGCCATTTTCTTGTCATTGCCTTGTGCTTACTTGATGGCCAGATCTCCTCCGCTTCGTCATCGTGTTCGGGCCCACCAGCTCGGTGATTGATCTCCTCACCTTCGTTCTCGGCTATTTCTACTACGGCGTCAAAACAACGGACAGCGAACACGATGTGCAGCTGTTCCAGACACACTGGTTCCTGCAAGGGTAAGATGATGCCCACCATGTACCTGAAGCTCGTTGGAAAAAATGGCGTGCATGTCGCTAACAGGAGCGATTTAGTCTTCTGACCCAGACGCTCATCGTCCACCTCCTGCGAACAGCCAAGCTGCCATTTGTGCAAAGCCGCGCCGCCAAACCGCTGGCCCTATCCACGGCATTCGTCATGTTGCTGGGGTTCGCCCTGCCCTGGATCCCGCCCTTCCAGCCCGGACTGAACTTTGTCAATCCCGCGCCGTCCTATATCGGGTTTCTGGTCGCAGAGCTGGTGCTGTACTGTATCGAGGTACAGATCGTCAAGATGATATACATCAAGATCTTCAAGACTTGGCTATGATGAGAGGGGACGACGGCCTCATTTCAGAGAAGAGTCCAACGAAACGCGAAAAGACAAGAATAAAGGGAAGACGAGGAAGTGAGATGGACGGCCAATGTCTCACCAGCCCTGCCGTGCACGCGCTGTCCGGGGGCCGGCGGACGGCGGGCCCGATCGGGGGGATCTCAACATGCCCTGCAAAAGTTTGATGATGTAGACTACTTGACTTTATGTGCACAGCTCTGATTTACGCAAGGCGGTGAACGGGTTGCCAAGTTGCCAAGGAAAAAAAGCTGGTTCACCGGACCTGCCGATGGACCAACGGGGGCGGCGGCGGGCGGTTGTTTGTTTATGTTTTGTGGTCTTGTGTGTACAAATTTGGCTGGATAGTCGCTTTGCCATGTTTTTTCAATTGAATTGATGCATGTTTTTGTTTTTGCATGTGCAATATCATGCCTTGCTTGGTTTGGACTCTTCAAAAAGGGCCATATGCTCGCTTCCTTGCTGGTAAATGCCAGAGTGCAGAGGTAAGTGACTTTGCCCATGTGCTGGCTGCTACGCCACGAGTCGTCGAGTTCAACATGTGAGAGTGACTGCAATGCCCCGTGCCCAACATGACATGTGCAACGTGTGGCGCCTTGTTATATATATGCATGCATGCACGCTATCTCTTGCTTCAACTTCTATGTAGATCATGTCCTCGCATGCATGTCCCTCCTCGGCTCTATGCCATCCATCTCCTTGTATGCGCATCTGCATCATGTCCTTGTCTGCATCTCCTTTCCTCGCTACTTTGTCATCTCCTTGCTTGCATGTCATTTCCTGGCTCCCATCTCATTTCCTGTTGCTCTTTATATCATCTCCTCGGCCATATCACCCACCTCCTTCTTGCACGTCATCGCCCAGCTCCCGTGCCCCCCCCCCCCTTTCCGAATTGAGTTACAACATGAAAACCCGACAAAATCAACCAAAAAAAATAAATAAAAAAATACAAAAGCAAAACCAAACAATCATCGCCCCAACAGCAGACAGATCCCCCCAAGCACCCTCTCCACCAGCCCCTCCCCCGCCCCAC
>SRQA01000801.1:0-16216 GCA_018360365.1 Claviceps citrina | reverse complement strand
GATTAGTAATGCCCTTACCTGCTATAATAAGCCTAACACTCTCCTAACCTACTAGATCCCGCTATAATCTAAGGTATAGGTCTAGCGTAAGAAAGGTAGTTAGCAAGGTCCTTATAAACTTTTAGCTATAAAAGGCATAACTTGTATAGTAAAGATGCCTTTAGGACTAATAAAATTTAGATTTATTATTATAAAGCTATTCCTACGTAATCTAGGTAATCTAGAGATTATAGCTAATAAAGAGACCCTCTCTTCTCTACCTACTAATAAGGATAAAGAGGATTATAATAACTAACTACGTAAACTAATAAAGAGAGTTACCTTTAACCTTCCTAATAAAAACAATATTAAAAGGCAGCCTATTAAGTAAGGCAAAGGCAGACTATAAAAGACCCCTCTAATTAACTAAGACTTTAAGAAATTAATGCTTTAAGGCACTCTACTTACTAAAGCATTTCTTACTGCAAAAGAAGAAGGAGATCTCGCCCTTGCCTATTAACTTTACTAGTAAGGCATTGTAAAGACTATAGGAGCACCTTTTAAGGCATCCTAGCAGAAGGAACTTAATACTTTGCTTTAGTAAGAAGTCTTCTAACTTAAGATTTATAACGCTAAAAAACATAGCATATAATATATTTTTAACAGCTGTTTTATAGATAAAATTAAAGGTAAAGGCACCCTAGTACTATATAAAAAATTATAACTTATAGTATAAGCTTATAATAATACTAGCAAGCAGATAATCTTAACCTAGGCTCCTATAATTTAATAGGCAAGTTAATAGTTAATTATAACTTTAGCTCCCTTACTTACAAAGAGGGATATCTTTATTAAGCTAAGAGATATTACGCAAGCCTATATTTAATCTATTATAAGCCTTAACTATAAGATCCTATGCTAATTGCCTAAAGAAGTTAGAAATTAGCATTCTCCTAGTATAATTATAGTAATTATTAAGCCTCTCTACGGAATCCCTAAGGCTAGCACGCACTAGTAGGCAACGTACTAGAAGTATTATTATAAGAAGTTATTTATAATGCCTTCTATGTATAACCCTTGCCTTCTTATTAGTAGCTTTATAGATAAATTTGGCATTATAAGCATACAAATAAATAATACCCTTATCTTAGCTAATTAACCGTTTTCTAATTAAGAAGAAAACAAACTATAAGCTACTAAATTCCTTGCTAAGCTAAAGGAGAAGCTTATAATAAACTACCCTTTAATCTTTAATAGTTATAAGCTTACTCTTAATGCTAATTCCTCTGTTTCTCTCTGCTAAAAAGGGCAGATTAGTTAAGCAAAGCTGTGCCGAAGGCGCAGCGTTACGCTGCAAGTGCAAGGTTGTGACTGCTAGATTTGCTTCTTTAATAAGAGTCTGAGGTTTTGCGCCACTATAATCCTGCGCTACAAGCCTTCTAAACTCGCGCTATAATTAGTCTAAAGGGCCTAATTCTTCTATAATTAGTTAGATTAAAGAGGTTAGTACGTACCTTTTAAATCTTGCGATGCCTGTTGCCGTGGTTAAGCTCTTGCTAAATATAGTGTTTAGTAATGTAGGAGGTGGCCTAGTGCCTGCCGTAATATACTAAGATTACTAGAATAATAGTTATTCCGCCTTGTATCTTAGCTAACCACAATAACAAACACAGGTAGTAATAAATTATACTTACTAAAAGACATAGAAAATACCTAATTATATAGCCTAGAGAAAAATTTGCATGTAGAGCATCCTTAATTAAGCATCCTTATTAGTAGCATTATTAATAGTATTATTATAACTATATAATAGCATTAATTACTAATCCAGGGCCTCCGCTACTGCCTCCACTGCTTTATCTAGACCCTTAACCTATTACTACACTAAATATTCCTCTTAAGCCCCTTTAAAATTACATTTGTTATAAGCAAGACAAGCCTAAGTCCTAATTTTAGGGGGCAAGAGATCTAAATTAATTAGTTTAGAATTGCTCTAACTATTATTAACAAATGGCTTCTTCTATATGTAATTAGTTGTGTGGCTATAAGTTAATATACTAATTATATAAATAACTTAAATTAGTGCTATTACTAATAAAATACAAAGCATATCCCATAGCTAAAAACGCAAGATAACTAAGCTTATATCTCTAGAATATTAAGCAAGCAGGCTTAGTTATATTATTTAACAAGCAGGCTTACTAGAAGAGCCCCTACATGCCCTACCTATTTAACCTTTGCTTCCTACTTAAGGTTTAACTTTAAGACAAGTTAGTACCTTTATAAATAAAGCTAGGCAATTAATATTATAATTCTTCCGCAAAGGCGTTTATCCAGATAATACTCTAGCCTAGGCACAGGCATATTAGCAGTAGGATATAATTTAATAAGAACATTGCGTACGTTATTATGCTAGAGAGGAACTGTTATTAACTCCTCTAACATCTGCTCTTATAGCTTTAAGCTAGTCTTAGGTCCCTTAATTAAGTTAGGGTACTAGTATAAATAAAGCTAATTCTCCTAATAATAATAGAGGCCTTTACTAAAGTAATGCTAATATTAGCTTCTTTATTTATAATACATATAGAATTGCTTGTGCCCTTCCTTATTATTATCTAGATAGTCTTTGCATTTAGTATACCGGTTCTGCTAATAATAATAATAAGCAAAATAAATAGCAAGTCTACCTTAAGTGCTATAATATTTAACTAAGATATAAATTCCTTGCTGCTAATAGTAACAAGCTCCCTAATTATTATAGTTATATATATTAAGAGTTAATTAGATCTACGCTAAGATTATTATTCTTTGGCAGTAGTATAGATCATAATCTATTTATGTTCTTATTATAATCTAATTCATAGAATTCTTAACAAGCAGTTGCTACTAAGCTACTAGTAGCACTACTAGTATAAGGTTATACATTTGTTACTAACCCTAAATTCTATAATAACCTTTCCGCAGTTATAATTAATAATATAGATATCTATTATCTAACCACTTAGACCTTAAAGTTAGAGGGCTACGTAATAAAATATTACTTATAATACAAGAAAAAGTAGTTTAATTTAGATATTTGTCATGAGATTTGCTGTGGCTGCTATTAATAAGATAGCAATAGGGGCCCTAAAAAGCTAGTTTTCTTCTCATAGGAAAACAACCTTAATGTTAGTATAGTTCTAGACTATCTTCTATAATTATTATAGGTAGAAGAGATACTAATTACCTAAGTCCACGTTCACGTTTAAGTCTTCTAGTATTGTAGGTAATAGTACTAATACTATAGCTATATAATTAACTTCCTTTGAGATATTAGTATAGTTTACTTATAGCTCCCTCTTTTACCCTAGGACTTAGATATTATTATTCTTTATCCTCGCAATATAACAAATTAGCCTTATATAGTTTAGTAGTTTAGAAACCAGTTTCGCGTGCGAAAGCAATATATCTAAATTTGGTTAGAGTTTTTACAGATTAACTATCCTTCCTATTGTGATATTATTATTAATTCGCATTACATTAACTAAATACCTAAAGACAGCGATGTTATAAACTAGCTAGCCACTTAAGATATTAATAATATTAATTTTAACAAGCTAGTTAATACTAAGGAACCTAACATAAGTGCTAATAATAACCTCTATATATTTAATTAAGCAGCCGTTCTAGCCTTTATTATAGCTTAGTTAAATATAGAACGTCTTTGTTATTAACTTTAAGAGCAGCAGTTACTAGAGCAGATTCTAATATAGCTATATATTAAGATACCTAAGATTTACTCTATACTATTAAACAAATTTAATTAATTATAGCCTCTGCTATTACTAGCATTTCCCACGCTATATCCCTATAGTAAGGCAGATTTTATTGCTCCGCGGATTCGCTTTATTAAATATAGTAAGTATCTTAAGCATGTAATAAAATAGCATAATAGACGTTTTACATAGCATCCGCGATTTTAATATGTTGTTTTTAACACCCTAATGCGTTAGTAAGTTAATTCTTAAAGCTTCTTTTTTGTTAAGAAGCCTAGTTGTTAGGAACTAGTTAATATTAATACTATTTATGCTACTTTTAATAAAAACACTCCTAAGTCTATTACCCTACTTAACTTAATTGTTTGATTCTTAGGCAGTCTACACAAAACTTATGCTTTTTAGGGAGGCAAAAGATATTAGCTAGAGGCTTAAGTATATGCTTTAGGATATCTAGCGCTTTTTTTAACACTCTTTACTATAGATTTACACTAGGCAAGTCTTTATAAGCATCTCCCTCTATATACTAAATAAATAAAGGCAGATTCTTATTAAAGGATTAATATATTAAGCATAAATTTATAAGATAATCCTTACATTACTACCTATTACTTTTACTATTAATTTACTATATTTCTTAAGGATATACTTATTAAGAAGTTTTACTTTAATAATAGCTAGTTTTAATATAAATAGCAGGCTCGCGGCAGCACGCATGTCTATAGCGTCTTCTAGATAGAGAGTTCTCTATTATTAAACACGTTTACCCTAGAGATAATGCAGGAATTCACAGACTTCTAGGGTTAGTTTATAATAGCCTTTAATCCTAAACCTTCTTAAGTTAGTACTTAAGGCAATAGAGATCCCTTAATATCCTTCTATGCTAATAAACTAATATATTAAGTTCTTTCTAATATTATAAATTGCGTTTAATATCACTAATATAATATAATATACTACTTATGTAAACAACGCGGTGCTAGGCTAGATACTAAACTAAAATATTGTTTTTATTTCCCACGGTAGCATTACGTTAAGCCTTAAGTATCTTAACTACTATATACTTACTATTACGCCTTTAATAGTTAGCAAAACAATATTAATCTAAACAACTATAATTACATAATCTCTCTTAGCTAGCTAGCTAATTATAATATCTTACTATATACCTCTATTCACGCAGTTATTTAGTATATTACTAAGTATTATAGCAAGTCTAAAACGCAGAGTTAAAGCTATTAAAATATTATAAGAACACTTCTTCCGCTTGTTAATTAGTTACGAGGATTACAAGGCTTTGTAGTAAGGTTTATAAATAAGCTTACTATAGAATAAGATTAGCTAGTAATAGAAGTCTATTATCTGCTACTTAATTTACCTCTTTAAATTAGCATGCAAATTATACGTAACGTTAATTGCCGCCCTTTTAAGTAATAATTTAATAGTATAAGAATTAATAGCAATAAAGTACAGGCAAATAGAAGCCTGTATTAAAGGTACCTTTAGCGTACTAATAAGTAGGAGGATTTAATATACTTTAAGTTCCTTACTAAAGTTAACTTTACTCTAGCTTTATAGCATTATTATAATAATGCACCTAATTAGGTATTAGCCTATTTCCCACAATATAAATCTGCTATTAGTTATAAAGAGTATAAGTAGTTTTGTTAGGTAAAGCTACTCCTTTATTATTAATACTAATATCCTAATAAGTTAACAAAGGTTAAGGGCACTAAGTTTAATATATTTACTAAAGCATATAGCTATTATGTTAAAGTTTATTATAGTGTTTATTCTTATAACTACTACAAAGACCTGCTAGAGCTAGAAGAGGATAAATTTAAGGATAGTCCTAGGGATAATTATAGTATTATAAATATAGAATAGGAGGAGCTTATAGCATAACTTCCCTAACGCGGGCTAGAAACGGAAGATATTAATCTTCTAGGGAATCGTAATATTAATATACAGGCATCCTAGGATTACTATATTAGAAAATACCCTAAGCTTACAACATCTAGCCGTGACTTTTAGCGTGCTTAGAAGCAGGACTACGTTAGTGATTCTAAGCATAATTTATCTAATAGTGTGTATAATTAACTTAATAGAAAGCAGCGACTAGTGTTTAATTTATTTGTTTAGCACCTACAAGACTTTCTTAATAAAACAAAGCTAATGCCTACATAGTTATTAGTGTAAGTTAACAGTTAGGGAGGTACTAGGAAATCCTTTATAATCTAGGCATTATCTTAATAATTAGAATAGCTTACACTAGATTGTGTTACTTAGGCAGCGCCCACAGGCGTAGCTACTAATGCTATTAATAGTACTATAATTTATATACTTCTTTGTTTTCTTATCTCTAAAAGTATTGCTAGTTTGCCGCCCCTATAGCCTAGCAAACTATCTAACCTTTAGGCAAAATTGCGGCATGTTTAATATCTTATCCTTAACGAGAAGTTAATAATTAGCCTTAAGACCCTTAGCTACATTAATTCTTAGCTACGTTAGGTCTTTTTGCGTTATTAGAATAACTACTTTAGCGGTTGTAGTGTGCTACTTCTTAGTAACTTTTACTAACTTCCGCTAGTTATAGAGAAGCTACTCTATACTATAATAGATTTGAAGAGCCTAATTAAGCTTATAGGTCGCAATGTATATCGCGCCTTTAACAAGACTATTATGCTAGATTAAGTCGTTTACTAATAAGGCAATAAACAGGCCGCTTTTTGTTAAGCATTAGAAGGGCTTTAATATAATAATCTAACCTTGCAAGATTAGTAACTATTGTGTACTCAAACGCAAGCCCTTCTATTAAACAAAGAAGTTAACGCGTTTAAAAGCACTATTTAAATTTACCTAACTAACGCGCAGGTTAAAGAATATAACCTTAAACATATAAAATAGCTTTGTGTGCTATGTATTATAGCTATAGCAATAAATATTAGCCTAGGAGCAGCTAACATTAACTTTATAACTACTAGTAATTTACATTATTGCCTTCCTCTTTGCCTAGGAGCTTAAGTTATACTTATAGAGAATATCTAGACTATTATTAGACTTGTTAATAAAGTAATTAGTATAGTTTATAATATTATTTAGCTAGCTATAGTTACTAACCCCTGTGTAGAGCATCCTTTAGTTATCTTAGTTAAATTTAAGAACTATAGCAGTTCTAAATGCTTTAATAATCTAGATCTTACTAGCATTATTCTAATCTTTTAATTAACTTGTGATTTCCTTAAGGGGATAGCGCTGTGTTCACGCTTATAGTTTCCTTTAATAATTACTTATAGTATTATAGTATATAAATCGCAAGGTATAATACTTAAAAAGGCAGTTATTAACATCTCTAAGCAAGATTTCTAAGCTAGTCTCTCTTATATCGCTATATCGCGAGTTAAGTCACTATAAGGCATTATATTTAATGCTGCTTTTAATCTTGCTAATATTAAAGGGAGCGCAAGAGTTAGTAATAAATAGAAGGATAATAATTATTACTATTATTAGATGCTTATGGAAGTATAATTATGTCTTTAGATTATATTATTATTTAATATAATATATTAGCTTAACTATTTAATAAGTAAAGCGCCCTAAAATTAGTGTGGTAGATAGAGTAGAGAGAAAAGCATAATAAATCATAAAGTAATTACGTAATTAAATTCTTATGCCTACTATTATGTAGTTAATTATATAGTTAATTATGTAGTTATTAAGTAGTGTAGTCGCTAAGTTACTAATATAATTTGTAATAGTATTAATTTAAAGGTTATAGGTTATAATATATAAACACTACTTAACCTAGAGCGCGATAGAAAGGTTGTGTGTTAATGTAGTTAGTAGTAAGGCTAGTACTATTACTTATTAACACACTATATAGGTCCGGCCCCTATGTAGTAGACTAATCTTAAGGGCTAATAGGTTCTCTAGGCTACTTTCTTGCCTTATTTAAAAGAAGAAACCCCCCCTATTAGTGTGAAAAGTAAAGGAATAGTTAGATAGTTTATATAGTAAATAGTGTATATAGTAATTCTATATGTAGCTAACTATAATACTAACATATAATACCAGCTGCTAACTATAATAGGAATCGACTAACTAACTAACTAACTAACTAACTAACAAAGCTAATAATAATTAATAATAACTATAACTTTAAGTAAGTGTCCCTGTATTATAAGTAGTATATAACTAATATATAACTGTAAATATGTAATACCTGCTATACCTATAATACTTGCTATACCTCTTCTCTCCCCTAATAATCTAATAAAAGCTATAACTCTTAGTTATTAAATAGGTGCCTAGGCAGTTTCCTTAGGGAGGCGTCTAGTCCTAGCCTATAGCTAATATAAAGTTGCCTAGTAAGGGGAAATTTTTTTTATAAATACATAAGAGAATTTATAATATATAAGGTTAAGCATGCTTTAATTACGCATTACTTTTCTTTAAGATAGAGGGAAATTTAAAAGGTTATAGGTTTAAATACATGTGTATATATATATGTTTTTTTTTTTTTTTTTGTGTTATATAAGCTAAGAGATAATAAAAAAAAAAGTTATGTAATAATGTGCGTGTGTGTGTAGTGTTTATTATTATAATTGCTATGATATATGTAATATAATATAATTAATAGTTAGTTGTATATATTGTAATTAAGCCTGTAGTTATATAGTTAGTATGCTTTGTAATAGTGTTTTATAGTGTTTTAGTAATATATATCCTGTGACTACATGCAAAGGAGAGGGGTCTTTAAAGGAAGGAGGTTATTACAAGAAGAAGCAGAATCTGCCAAAGGCAGCAGCTCGCCGCAGGCGGCCCCCGGCAGGGCCCCCGGAGGGAAATAATTATAGAAGGGGTAATTAATGGAAGGCGTGATAATTAATGGAAGGCGTGATAATTGATGGAAGGCGTAATAATGGAAGGAGCGTTGTAATCGCGCGATAATGTTCTTCCGCCCCGGCTTTCACAGCTTTGCGCCTTATGGCAGGGTATTCACCCGCTGACATTGACCTACGTAAGCTTTAACTTGTTAATAAAGATCCAGAGAAGCGCTAGGAGGAATATTATTAACAAAGAGCCCGTGGAGCGTATATCGCCATAATCTATTAACCTAAAGCCGCCTTTAACCTCTCTTTTATAGCACAAAGGCAAGATCTTATAAATAAGGACATTAAATTCCTTAACAAAAGGCTTTAGTAGTAGATAAATTACCCGGATTAAGGGCTGTGTTATATCCTAATTAACCTTAAAAGAGCAAATCTCTTTGTCTTTGTTAATAAATCCTTTGCAAATAATAAAGACTTTAGCTCTTAGATTAAATACCTTATTATAATTAGAAATAAGGACTTTAGCGAGGCTTAATTCACAATAAAAGGCAATATTATTACGTATAGCTCGACGAAGTGCAAATGTATTACACGTAGCGCCCTCGCTTCTAAATTATATAGCATGGTTTAAGGTGCTAATATAGCCTATGTAATTAGCATAACCGTTAAGATAATTACAGACTAGCTTAATCTGCCTGAAATTCTAATAATCCTGTGTATAAATTTAAATTCACTATACAAATGCCTTATTAAGCTTAGTACCACTAAAGAGAAGCAATTAATAATTAATATCATAGCTCTTTAGCAATTATACAAACGCAGAGAAATCTTTAAAATCCGCTAGATTAATAGCAAAAATAACCTAGCTAATGTAATAACAAAGACTTTACTAAACCAAGCGCTTAAGACCCTTATTAATATAAATAAGATTATAATTAGGATAGAAGGTTAGGTAAAAAGAGCAGCATAAGACCTACTAGAAGGGTTATTATAAGAGTTATTACAAGAAGCACATATACTTTAATCTTTATAACGGCAGCTGCCCTGTTAAGATACATAGACCTTAATTTTACGGCCTACAGAGGCCTCTGTTAAAAGTCATAGATCTCAAGCAGCAGCGTTGTAATATATGTAATTACAATAACTTTCACATTTATTTCTTTAGCTACAACCGTAGCGTATTATGTGTGTTTTAGGGATATTAGGGTTGTACTAATTAGTACCTATTATGTTATAATAACTATTGCCTTTTCCTTTGTTACTTTATATAAGGATCTAATTAAGGGATTAGATTAATTAGCTAAGTGTTTAATATATTTAGCAGGGAGGGATTAGAGGCTCTTTGTATTGCGTTAATTTCCGGCATAAAAAGAGAAGAGTGCTAGTGTTAATATTAACGTAATAGGTTAGGTTAACATGGACCTAGCGCATCCTAATTAGCCGCATCTAAGCTTGCCTCGGATAGGTACTAGTGCGCTAGTTACATAACCCACAACTTTGCGCGTTACAAAAACCACTAAAAGGCCTCCTACTTAGCTAGCTAGATAGTAATATTAATAACGTTAACTAGAATCCTAGTACTTCCTTTTACGCGCGCATTACTTGTTATTTCTTGTACCTTTGTTATTAATTCGCCTGTGTACGAATCAACAATTATAAATTTCCTTATAATCTACAATTTCCTTAATTTCTTTATATTCTTTAAGGTTAAAGGTAACCTTTTTAGGAATTTAAACCTCTATAAAATATAAGGAATCTGTCTTAAATGTGAAATTTAAAAAAGAGAGGTGGGCATAATTTCTATAAATTATAGGAGTTTCCTGCCCTTTTATTTATAACAAAAAACCGTGTTTTTTTGGTTATAATAACACATAAGGGGACTTATTAGATAAATATAGCTAATTTTTGCTTAAAACCCTACCTAATAGGTAGTAGGCTAGACTATTAAGTAAATTAGTATTTATATTTAGGAAATATAGCGTGTTTTTTAGTACTAAAGCCTTATATTCTTCTAGATCTAGGCTTATAAGAACTTTAAAAATAGCAGTTCCTGCCTCTTTTAGATATATAAGGCCTCCCCTAGTAATAATAGGCTTAGCTTTAGACCTTTTTATAGGTGTAAAATCTTTAAATCTAAACCTATTATTAATTATATAGCAGGTAGAGCTTGTATTATATAATAAGGAGTCTTTTACTATATTATTTAATATTTTATAGCTAAAAGAAGGTTTACTAAAGGTAAAAGAGGTAGAATCAGAGCTTTTTAAGCTCTTTTTATCTTTAGAATTAGATTTTAAAAAGTCCTTACTACTAGATTTCTTAGAGGAATATTCTGTATTTCTAGTTGCTAAATTAAAGTAACTAATAGCAAAAGACGCTTTTATATTATCTTTTTTGCCTTTCTTTTTTATATATTCCGTGCTTTTTAAAGAAGAGGAAGGTTTTAGGAAGCCTTCTTTCTTCTTATTTTTAGAGCCCTCTTTTCCTTTAGATTTATCTTATAGATTCTTACCCTTATAACCTTTAGAAGGGTTATTAGGCTTAGAAAAACTTAAAGACTTTAATTCTTTAGAAAAGTTCTAGGTAGAAGCCCTGTGTATTAAGCTTTTTAAGATTAAAAAGCTTTTATCCCTTTGCTCCTCTAATAAATTAGCTATAAGGAATTATAAATTTAGGGAATTTATAAATAAACCTTAGGCCCTAGCAGACCTAAGGGAGAAACATTACCTTTTAGCCTAGCTAGGAAAGGTCTGCTTTAAAGTACTAATATAATAATTTACTTAATTTATTAGACTAATAAATATATTATAAAGTTAAAGCCTTATAAGTAAATTATTAAATTTAGCGTTAAAGGCCTCTAAAAAACCCTTCAAATTAGAAAAATTAAGGCAGTAATAGCTAGAATATAGCGTATTATATTAAATTTTAGCACTTTAAGAGTATTGCTTTATTAAGACTTTATAGGCCTTTTTTAGTAACTCTTACTAACAAATTAAAGCCTAAGGGCTAGGCTAGTAGCTATCCCTTAAGATTATAAGGAGAATAGCTTAATTAGGATTAGAAACTAGGTCTATAACCTTTGGATTTTCTATAAATTTAGGTAATCTAAAAGCCCTAGATTAGATAGTAAGGGCTTGCTTCTACTAATTAAAATTTTTAGGCCCCTTTAGCTTCGAACTTTTAGGAATATTATATACTTTCTTATTTAGTTCTTTTATAGTAGTACTATTAAAAGCAGTCTAAAAAGAAGAAGGCTTTAGGGCTACTTATATATTTTCTTCTATAAGTGCCCTAGAAGCCTTTTCCTTGCCTTTTTTACTAGGCATAGTAAGATTTTCTAGCTTTATAAATAAAGCTTATAATAAATTCTTAGTCTAGGACTATTTTTCTAAATTTTGCTCTATATAAGCTGCAAAATCCTTGGCTTATTAATTTATCTTAGCCTCTATTTAGCCTGCAAAGGCCTAAAGGGCCTTATAAGTATTTAAATCTATCTTTTTATAAGGGAAAACTCCTTATAAAAGTAGTAAAATAAGTCTTATAGGTCTTTATAAAGCAATATAGGTTTATTAGCTTTATAAAGGTCTTTATAGCGCTCTATAAAGGTCCCTATAATCTAAATTATAGGGGGTTTCTATTACTTTTGTTTAAATTAGAAACTTTGTATTATTTTTTATAAGGAAAAGCGTGGTTATAAGTCCTTTACGTAAGTAAATAGTTAGTATAGCTAAATTAGCTATAGGTCTTAGTCTTAGGGGGTCTCTAAGGCCTAGATAAGTAGGCCTTATGTTTTTATTACCTAAGAAAACTATATAAAAAGTTTTTATAGTTATAGAAAGAGTTAAGATTAACTATAAGGCTTAATATTATAATATAATGTATTTAGCTAGCAATAACATACATACTATAAGAGTGTAATATACTTATTCTTTAAAGGATAAGGAATGTTTTCTAATTAAGAAAAAACTTAGGGAAATTCCTAAAAAAATACTATATAGCTATAAAGAACTATAATAAAGCTTATAAATTAGTTTTAAATACTACAAATAGCTATCTACTAGCTATTTAAATAGTCTATTTAGCTTAACTATTAACCCTTTAAGCCTAAAAAAGAAGCCCTATAAAATTAGGAGAAAATAATAAATAAACTAGCAAGCTAAATCTCTTTCTTATAAAAATAAATCTTTTAGGCTTATAACCTTTTAAAAGTAAGGGACCTTTTAGGGTTATAAAGGGTAGTAAGTTTTCTATAACCTTTAAAAGCACTTTTCTTTAATATAATTGGAAGCTTTTACAAGCTATAGTTTATATTTTATAAAAGGCTTCTTACTTACTTCTTATACTATTCTTCTCTCTTTACTTTATAAAAATTCACTATAATTCTAAATAAACAAATAATTTAGTGCTAATTAGGTTATAATAATACTCTTTAAGAGGTCTTAATAATTTAAGTTTACTAAGTTATAAATTTACACTTAGCTTCCTTATATACCTACTAAGTGTATTAAAGAATTAAGATTACTAGCAAGGGCTTATAAGCTAAGTTTTATTTTTTATAATATTATTTTATATAGGAAAACAAAAAAATAGACTTATAGCTACATAACCTATCTACTTATATACCCTAGATTTTTATATAAAAATATAGAAAATCTAGATAATTTATAGCTTTTAGAAAATATATAAAAGATTTTTCTTTAATATAGGAACTTAGGAAGGAAAAAAGGGATTTATATAATAAACACATACTCTAGAGTAACCTAGCCCTAGGGTATCCTATCCCACTAAAGTTACACGTAACTAGGTTAAGCTAGTCTTACCTAATCTAGCTTGCTAGGCCTAAGATAGGCTTTGGGCTAGCTAGCTAACAGGCTTGCTAACAGCACTTGCTGCAGTGGCAAACTAGAAGGCAGATATATAAAAATCACCTACAATTTAGGCTTATTTTTAACAATTACTTATAAGTATTAAAGGAGTTAATAAAAATACTTTATTAAATAAGAAAGCTATAATAACTTAGAGAATATATAGATATATTACTATAACTTTATAAATCTATAAGTCCCTTTTAAATATAATTAAAGAATACTTTAATAAGAAGCTATAAGGGAATAAAAAGACCTATAAATTAGAAAAAACTAGAGGATTAAATAAAATAAAAATTTAATAATAAATAGGAAGTAATAAGATTATAAAGACTATAAAGAGTATATATAGGTTATAAGTATTAGGAATTTTTAGGTTCTTTAGAAGGTTTAAATTAGAAAATAATAAGGCAAATCACTAGTAACTAAGATAGTTATAAGCAAAAGAGGTTACTCTATTAGGACTAAAAGGCTATAAGAATTACCTTAGGCTAATAAGGCTATTTTTATAAGCGAGCTCTTATTAGACTTATATTATATAATAAGGTTATTTGCCGCGCATAATAGCTAGACTTATAGCAAGGACTAGAGGCATATAATGCTTATAGCTATATAAATATAAACCTTTACTAGATTAGAAGGGGCAAGAATTAAGACTATTACTTATTATAATATACCTTTAAAGACGCTGTGACTTACTTAATCTCTCACTCTAATATCCCTAACTAGCCCATAACACTAATAGTATAAGTGGGACTGTGGCTATAATAGCTATTTCCTTTATTACCTTTTATAAGAATCTAATTAATAAATTAAATTAATTAAATTAAGTATTTAATATACTTAATAGGGAAGGATTAAAGGCTCTTTATATTACGTTAATTTTTAGTATAAAAAAAGAGAGTTACTAGTGTTAATATTAACATAATAAGTAAGGTTAATATAGCCCTAGTATAATTCTAATTAGCTATATCTAAGCTTGCCTTAGATAGCTAGCTAGTGCGCTAGGCACGTGACCTATAACGTATATATTACAGAAAACGCTAAAAAGGCCTTACACCCTCCTAGCTAGCTAGTAGAATTAATAATATTAACAAAAATCTTAGTACTTCCTTTTTGCGCGCGTATTACTTATTAGTCCTTATACCTTGGTTTATTAATTCACCTGTGTAAACTAATAACTAGCCTTTATTTAGATTTAATATTAGGTGTTTTTAATATTAATCTTAAATAAGTACTTAATACCTTTATATTTATTAAGGATTTTTAAACTTAAAGGTAAGGTATAGTAATTTTTAAGTATAATGTTATTACTTTTTTGGTAGTTTATATAAAGTTAAAGTATTTTATTTTTCTTAGGTATAAAGAGAATTAGTATACTTATAAAGCTTTTTAAGGGTTTTATATACTCTTTTACTAGGTTATTTTTAATATATTCCTAAAGCTGTTTAATTTTACTTATAAAAAACAATAACTAAAACTAAATAGTATAGTGTTTAAAAAAAGGTTAATAGTATAGATTTATAACTTAGTAAACTTAAAACATAAAGACCCCTTAAAGAGCATTATTATAACCTAATTAGCACTAAATTATTAGTGTATTTAGATTTATAGTAAATTTCTGTAAAGCAAAGAGAAAGAATACTATAAGAAGCAAGTAAGAACTATTTTATTAGATATAAATTGCAGCTTGCAAAAACTTTTAATTGCATTAAAGCAGGTGCCTCAAAGAGTAGAGGAAGCCCACTACCTTCTACTGGCTCTGAAAGGTCCCCTACTTTTAGAAAATATATACTAAAGGCTATATAAGCTTTACTTTACGCGTAGGGCTTATATATAAAAATAAGGGTGTTATGAATAAGTCAGGGATATCAGAGTGAGAGATTAAGGAAGTCACGGCTTATTCGAAGGTATATAGCAATAGGTGACGGTCTTAATTCTTGCCCCCTTTTATTTAATCTAGTTAGAGGTCTATGCCTATATAATTATAAGTGTTATATGCCTCTAGTCCTTACTATAAGTCTAGCGGTTATACCTTACTATAAGTCTAGCAATTATACGCGGCAAATAACCTTATTATATAACACGAATTTAATAGAGGCTTACTTATATAAATAAATCCTATTAGCCTAAGGTAACCTTATAGCTTTCTAGTCCTAACAGGGTGACCCTCTCTAATTATAACTGTCTTAGTTATAGAAGGTTCCCTTTGTATTACCTAATTTAAATATTACAAAATAATCCTAAAAATTTTTAATGCTTCTAATTTATATATATCCTTTATAATACCTATAATATTATTACTTTCTTACATCTAATTCCCCTAAACCTTCTTCCCTTTTATTTCTTAATCTTATTATTACATACTAGCTTCCTCTTAAAGAATTCTTTAATTATATTCCTAAGGGACTTATAGATCTATAAAGTTATAGTAATATATTTATATATTCTTTAAGTTATTATAACCTTCCTATTTAATAAAGTACTTTTATTAGTTTCCCTAATACTTATAGGTAATAATTCCTTTTATAATATATAAAGAATCTTCTCCTATAAGAAGAGGTACTTATTATATTACTTTTAGTATACTCTCTAGATCTCCCTTATATAATTCTAAGTTTAAGATATAAAAAATATTATAAAGTCTTATGCCTTATAGAAGCTCTATATAGTAAGCTAACCTATAATTTTTAATTAACTTAATAATTTTATAGGGTCCTAGGTACTTTACTATAAGCTTCTTACTTAGTTACTATAAATTAATATTTTTTATAAACAAAAGAAT
>SRQA01000800.1:0-16222 GCA_018360365.1 Claviceps citrina | reverse complement strand
ATTAGATTAAGAAAGTTACTATAGTTTAGACTTATAACTTAATATATAATAGTAGTAAAGTTACTAAAGAAAGCGCTAAACCTATATAAAAACCTATAGCTATACTTAGAGCTAGTATTATATCTAAATTACTACTATAACCTATTATACCCTTTATTTAGTAAGAGCTTATAATAGCTATAAAAAATACCTTTATTAGTAATAATTATAATACTAAAATCTTAGCGCTCTAAAAGTATATTAATTAAGTAAGGAAAAAGCAGTAACTTTAAAAACTCTAAGAATTTATATATAATATTAATAATAAAAAATTACTAGAGGAGAATATATTTATAGCTTCTATTATACCTACTATATATTATTTATAGCAAACCTTTATATAAGCTTCCTTTAAGTAGCCCTCTTATAATAGCTAGAATGCTTTTTAATTAAAGACTTTTATTAGTAATTATAAAGTATAATTTATAATAAATCCTTACTAATTTACTACTAACTTGATAAAGGTTTTATATACTAGCACTTACCTTACTAGTTGTCGGAATCATCGCACACATTACGGGTCAACCTCAGCACCCTTGGCTTAGCCTGCGGCTCCGCCTAGCTAAGCAAGGATGCACGTAATATAATTAGCCGCACTATAAACCACCACGTGAATGTGGGGGCACGCAGAGTTTAACATGTATAAAAGGAGGCATATAACAGACCCCTTAGATAGCTTCCTCTTAGAAGATATAACTAAATAGAACCCCCTTATATATATATACCTTTTACTTATAGTTATATATAACCTATAGGTATCTTTTACCTATGCTTATCTAACACTAATTAGTGGTTATAAGACTATAGATTAGTAAAGATTACTATAGGAAAGCTAATTCTATTATTATAGGTTAGCCTAATTCTTTAGGTCCGCCTATAAGATAACTATCTTATACTAAGGCAATTCTATTATTATAGACTAGCTTATCTACTAAGTTTGTCTATAAAATAGCTGCTTTATACTTAAGTAATTCTATTATTATAGGTTAGCTTAATCCTTTAAGCCTGCCTAAAAGATAGCTATTTTATACCCTTGCTAACTACTATGCTCTTTCTCTTTAGAAGAATAACTATAAAAAACCCTTTTGTCTAATAATAGACTAATTAATTAATTAGTTAAGATAATAAACTCTAATAATAATAACTTTATAGTAGGAAGTATCCTTAACCTCCCCTAAGCTATAAAATGCTTTAAAAATATTATTAACCCTAATTAGTATATTTAAAAGACTAATTACCTAATCCCTGCCCTTTGCTTAGAAGAGGAAATTGCTAGCAGAATTGCTTAATTTATTTATAACATAGAAGTAGAAGATATCTATAGCAAGGCCCTCTAGCTAGAATTTATTAGCAAATTTAGCTAATAATTAGAAAACACTTATAAGAAACTCCTAGCACCCCTTATAAGAGCTCTCTAAATCTTCCTAGAAAGAAGGGGTATTTACTTTATAAATAATAAAAGCTTAATTGCCTAGAAACTTAAGATAATAGCCCTAGCCCCCTTAATGCCTTAACCCCCTAGAGTAAAAGAGACTATAACCTTATAAACCTTTTAAACTACTTAATTATTAATAGAAAAAAGAGGTAGAAGCTGCCTACCCCCTATAAAAATAACTTAAAGCTGCCTTAACTCTCTTATATAAGAAACTATATAAGAGGTCTTATACTCTCTTAGAAAGATTCCCTCCTTGCCCCTTATAATAGCTATAAGAGACTCTAAGTAAGAATACCTATAAGCTTTATAATTTACCCTAATACCCTCTAATCCCTCTAAGGCATTGCTTCCACCTCTAGAGATATAAAAACCGTCCAGAGGAATATATAAGGAGCCTATAAGATTAATTAATTTGTTAGTAATAATTACAAAGAAAATTATAAACCTTTATAAGGTCTACTTTAATAATAATAAGTATAGCAGAGACCTTTATAACTTCTTTTATAATAAATATAGCATATTCCTTACCCTTTATAACTAACTTAATATCCTTAAGGATGCTTTCTATAAGGCCTTCCCTATAATGCTTAAGGGTAACGTAGCTATATATTATAAGGACTATATCTAAGGCCTAGGGATAACCTTTAATAAAATAGTATAATCTATTAGAGAACGCTTTAAAACCTAGAATATAGGCTAAGTTTACTAGATAAACCTTAGGACTATTATACTTTACAAGGTAATAACTAAGAACCCTAAGAAGAGTATAACTAAGGCTCTTAACCTCCTTGCTAACCGGATCCTTAAGATCTACTGCAGACTTTAAGGAAGCTATATTAATAATATAAAGATATAAAATACCCTCCTCACTACTATTAATAATATCCCTAAATATAGCCATGCTATTTATAATAGCTGCTTAATATACAAAGACCTTACTGCTAAGATCTAGAAATCTATTAGAATTACTAAGAAAGATAAACGCCTTAAATATAGCGGATTTCTTTAGTATAATAAGACTCTAAGATATAAGACTCTGTAATTATTACCTGCTTTCTATGTTAACTATAAGTTTAGCTAGAGCCGTAGCTATACTCCACAAGGCATATAATAAAGAAAGACCTTATAATACTATATTTATAGTAAAGAAGAATGCTAGTTTATAAAGCATTTCTCTTAAGAGCATTAAAACACTAGATCTAATTAAAACTATTTCCTAATATATTATAATAAGCTTATAAACTAAAAGTAGCAGTAATTCCTTCTTAACATTAAAGGATTATATAATTCTAACCTTAATAGCCTTAACTTAGAAGAGATTTATAATGTAATCTACAAGACTAAAGTTATAATAGCTACTACTACTACCTAGTCCTCCCTAACCTCTTAGAGATAGCCTAACCCTAATACCTTTAATAATAATGCCCTTATAATATTATAATTCCTTACCTATGCCCTTAAGACCTCTATATTATCTTCTAAAGTGCCTAAAGGCATAGAAATTATTAAATTCCTTTATTATAAAGCTTTATGCTACGCTCTCTCTTAAAGAGATTCCTATATTAATATTACTACTAACATTACTAATAATATAATTACTACTAATTATATAATAAAATTATATTATTTTAGCAAGATTTTCTGTGGCATCCTACTAGATACTAATGCCTTAGGGGTCTTAATAGCCGGGATGCCCTAGGTTAAGGCTCTATAGTGCCTAATACTATAGTTATAGATTAATAAGGCTTAATAACATAAGATTAGCTTTAGAGTAGGGAAAGCCCTCTCTAAAGGCATCCTTTACGTGCTAACTATGCTTAGAGATATTAACTTCTACATTTTGCCTACTAACACTCCCTTCTTATACTATATCACAGATATAGACTAGATAGGCATAAGGCTAGATAATCTACAGAATATACTAATCTAAGGGACTAAAGAGGTCCCTATAACCTAATAATAAGGTTACTTATAGTAGCATCTAGAGCCTAAGCTAGCGGTTGCCTTCTACCTTACAGAGAAAGAGCTCTATTAGCTTTACTGCTAATTTAGCCACCCCTTTATAGCTTGCTTATTAAAGATCTTAAACCAGGCTAATAAGGAATTTAACCCTTGCCTCCTTGCGAAACTCACAAGATTCTATAAGTAATATTAACTTAAGGAGAAGGGACTAGGTAGGTTTAAGTTTACACTACAAGAGGATTATAACTTTAACTATAAGATTTTTATAGATATCCTCTACATTAATAGTAAGCTAGTCCTTTATATTATTAATACTATAACTGCCTTCTAAGCCATGCGCTTCTTAGATCTAAAGAAGTAGACTGTAAAGGATATCTAGGATACTATTTAATCTTACTAGATTAATTTGTATCTTAGCCCGCTAGATTAGATATCTTATAATGCTAGAAAGAACTTTATATTAGCGAAATCCTATTAATACGCCTAATCCCTAGCTATTAATATTAATAAAGTTACTATTAAATCCTATAATAGCATTAGCAAGGTTAAGAGATACTATAGCCTGCTCTAAAGAGCCTATAATATCCTTAAAGGCAAATTAGGAACCTACTTGCCGCCTAATAAAATACTTTAAATAGCTATAAAGGCTATAAATAATTTTACAGGCCCTAATAGCCTTATACTAACCCTCCTTATGTTTAGCGCGTACCTATGCCTATTACATAACTCGCTACCTTCCTTTTCTATTATATAACGCACTAAAGCTATTTATAAGGCTATATTTAATACCTGTAAGGCTATAGCAAAGCGTGAAGTATAAGACGCCCTTACCCTTTATAATAAACCCGTAACCTTTCTAACCTATTATCTCCTACTATAATTAGACATTTAAGTCTAGCATAAGAAAGATAGCTAGTAAGAACCCTTTAAGCTCTTATCTACTAAAGGAGAGACATACATAGTAGAAATGCCTTATAGCCTAGCCTAATTTAGTATTATATTTATTAAGCCCTTCCTTTGCAATATATTCCTTAAGGAAGAAGCCTTTTAAATTATTAAACTACTTAATCTTATAGACCTAGAGGCTTATAATAATAATAATATCGCCGCTTACGCTAATAGTACTAATAAAGGCACTAACTACACTATACTAACTAATACTAGTAGCAGCCCTTCTGCAAAGAGAGGCCGCAGAAGGCCTTATAAGATTAGATTCCTTAATAAAGAGGTCTAATTAACCACAGACCTAGCACCTACTATAATGCTAGAGCAGAATAAAGCTATAGAAGGCTTATAAGAGATTATAACCCCTTAGGTAAAGAGAAGTTATAGATATCTATAAAAGACCCCTCTAATTAACAAAGACTTTACAGAGATTATATTCTTTAAGGCATTCCTTATGTATAGAGGTATTATAGCCTTTCTCTCTACTAAAGAAGAGGCAGATATAGCTTTAGTAAATAATCTGTGCTAATAAGGAAAGATTACAACCCTAGGCAAGCCTTTTAAGCTCTCTAACTATAAGGAAATTAAGGCTTTGCTAGCCTATAATGTCTTTTGCTTTAAACCCTTTAACCTATATAAACATAGCGCAGAATATATCTTTAAGAGCTGCCTTATAAGAGAGATTAAGGGCAAAGGTACTAACAAACTATATAAGAAATCCTGCCTTGTAATCTAAGGCTATAATAATACTAGTAAAAAGACTATCTTAACGCAATCCCTAATAATCTAACGCGTAAGCTAGAGGCTTATTATAGCCCTTGCCCCTTTGCTTAGTAAGAGAGATATTTATATATAGATTTGTAATATTACCTAGGTATATGTGTAGTTAAACACTACCCTTAATTATATAATACTAGCGCACCTCCCTAGAGAAATTAAGGACTAGTATCCCTAAGGCATAATTATAGTAGTAATTAGACCCCTTTATAGCATTATAGAAGCTAGTATATATTAGTAGGTAATGTACTTTACACACTACTATAAGAAGCTTAGTATAATAACCTCTTTATATAATCCCTATATGCTTATTATTACTTCTAATAATGCCTTTAGTATTATAGGAATATAGACAAATAATACCCTTATCCTTAGTAACTAGCCTTTCTCTAACTATAAGGAAGATTAATTAATTAAGGCTAATTTTACTACAAAGCCTAAAGAGAAGCTTACACTAAATAACACACTCCTCTTTAATAGTTATAAGCTAATACTCTTAATAAATTTTATAATATATTTATAGTAGAAAGGTTAAGCCTCTAAACTTAAGCTAATTAACCCCTTTTTAGAGACTGCCTAGAAGGAATACGTAGAGCAAAAAGCCTGTGGAGCGTATATTATAATAATATACTAACCTAAAGCTTTATTTAACTTGTCTGCTACTGCCTAAAAATAATAACCTAATGCTAATAATATTAAGGCCCTTAATAAGAGAATTAAGTAGCAAATATAGCATGCAGACTAAGGATTAATATATATACTACTTAATCTTACAACTTTAAAGCTCTTTATCTTTATTAATAGCTCCTTTGTAAATAACCATAATTATAGCTTATAGATTAGGTACATTATTGCGATTAGTAACAAAAGCTCTCTTTATAATAATAACACAGAGTTTACGTTTAAAAGCAATATTATCACATATAGCTTTATAAAGTGTAAGCATATTATTTAAAGCGCACTAGCTTCTAAGCTTTATAGTATAGTTTAAGGTATTAATATAGCTTACGTAATTAGCATAACCCTAAATATAATCGTAACTTAGCTCTCTTTACCTAATATTCCTCTTATCCTCTATACTAACTCTTATTCCCTCTATAAGTGCTTTATTAAGCTTAGCACTATAAAAGAGAAACGCCTTATAATTAATATTATAGCCCTAAGGTAATTATATAAGCGCTGTAAGATCTTTAAGATCTAATAGATCCTTAGGAAGGATAACCTAGCTAATATAATAATAAAGTTATTACTAAATCGTGTACTTAAGGCTCTTATTAATAATAATAAAGTTATAATTTAGCTTAAAGGCTAGGTTTAGCACACGCTATAACCACAGGATTAATCTAATATATAGGATATTATTTAATCTTATAATACTAGAAAACATACTCTTTTTTCCTTCTCTTTTTGTCTTGTCTTCACATATATAACCCTTTAACCTTTCCTATGTTATTACTATAGAAGAGCTAGAGGACTAGGATTTTTCGCTACTACTGCTACACTACTTAAGATCTTTATATCTAAATCTACTAGCTATAGCTACTATGCTTAAGATTTATATATCTTAAGCAGCTCCCTTCTATTATATATAATTGCGATAATTTTTATAATAAAAAGAGAGAATTCCTAGTATTAGAATTATCATACATATTATAGGTTAACCTTAGCACCCTTAGCTTAGCCTGTGGCTCTACCTAGCTAAGCAAGGATGTATATAATATAATTAGCCGCACCACAAACCACTATGTAAATGTGGGGGCATATAGAGTTTAACACGTATAAAAGGAGGCACACAATAGACCCCTTAGATAGCTTCCTCTTAGAAGATATAACTAAATAGAACCCCCTTATGTGTACATACCTTTTACCTACGGTTACGCGTAACCCACAGGTATCTTTTACCTGTGCTTATCCAACACTAGTATTATAAAGTAATATTAAGCTATAGGAGAAAAGATTTATAAGAATTATATTAAAAATCCCCTCTTATAAACTAACTTTTATAACTAGCTTAAAGGAGGCCTAGATAATTAAGAGAGCTATTCCCTTAGTATATAGTTAAAGCTTATTAGCTTTAAATAAACAAATTATACTAACTTTAAAAGATTTCTTAAAAAATAAAAATAAACCTATACTAAACTCCTTTCTTAATTAAATATAAAGAATAAAATAAGCCTTTTTTAAATAAGCCTTAACTATAGCTTAAAGATATATCTAATTAGTAGTGTATAAGTAATAGATTAGTATAAACTTATTAGTAAATATATCTCTTATTATAAATCTAATAGTAATAAAGGTAATTATAATAATTCTTTTAGGTATAATAAAAAGAAAACTTAGGTAAACTCTTTAGAAAGAGAAACTTTACTAAACTTAAAGGGAAAAAGTAATAACTAACTAAGTACTTTATAGTAAAGCTAGGAAAAAGAGGCTATATATTATAAGTATAAAAAGAAAGGCTATATAAGACTAAATTGCCTAGAACCTAACTATAGTATTTATAAGAAAAGTAGCTACACTACTACTATATATAAAAGTAACTGCTTTAATCTAGTAACTTATCTAAATACTACTAGACCTAATATAAAGAAGAAAAAGCCTTATACTTAGGAAAGCGCCCTAGCTTTAGAAACTAATATAAGATTTTATATTAAAGCGTCCTTAAGGCTAGGAAACTACTAGGTTATAGTAAAGTTAGCGCTAGCTAACACTAGTATTACTTATTTTATTATTTATCCTAAGTTACTAATAAAAATAAATTAAAAAAAGTTAAAAAGGAGTAATTTACTAATAGAATTAGCAAATATACTATTAAAATACTATAGTATACTTAATATACTTTATAAAGTATTTAATAGTATAGGTTATAAAAAGATTTATTATATAAGCTACTATATAGCTAAGACTTTAGAAAACCTTCTCCTAGGAATAAATTAGTTTAGAAATAAAGATTTATATATATTATTATAGTATATATAAGAGTAGATTTTCCTTATTATAAAATAATATATTAAAGTTATTATATTAATAAAGTAACTATATAAAGAAATAAAAGAGTTATTTATAATACTAGTACTTAGCGCTAGCTTCTTAAAAAAAATAAACCCTAAAGACCTAAGTATACCTAAGAAGAAACTAAGTAGTAAGATACCTGCGAAGAAGCTGCCTAAGTGTTATATAGATTTTATAAATATATTTAACCTTAAAAAAGTAGCTTTATTGCCCTCCTTAGAAGGTTATATATATTTAATTAAAATTAAAGAAAACTAAAGACCCCTATAAGGTTTAATATATAACCTTATAGAAAGGGAGCTAGAAAAGCTTTATAAGTACCTTATAATAATATAGGAGAGAGGCTAGATATACTATTTAATTAGTCCTGCTAGCGCCCTAATTCTTTTTATTCTAAAAAAGGGAGGCAAATTATGCTTATATATAGATTATGTCGGAATCATCGCACACATTACGGGTCAACCTCGGCACCCTTGGCTTAGCCTGCGGCTCCGCCCGGCTAAGTAAGGATACACGTAATATAATTAGCCGCACCACAAACCACCACGTAAATATAGGGGTATGTAGAGTTTAATATATATAAAAGGAGGCATATAACAGACCCCTTAGATAGCTTTCTCTTAGAAAATATAACTAAATAAAACCCCCTTATGTGTACATACCTTTTACCTATAGTTATGTATAACCTACAGGTATCTTTTACCTATGCTTATCTAACACTAATTAGTAGTTATAAGACTATAGATTAGTAAAGATTACTATAGGAAAGCTAATTTTATTATTACAGGTTAGCCTAATTCTTTAGGTCTGCCTATAAGATAATTATCTTATGCTAAGGTAATTCTATTATTACAGACTAGCTTATCTACTAAGTTTATCTATAAGATAGCTACTTTATACTTAAGTAATTCTATTATTATAGGTTAGCTTAATCCTTTAAGCCTGCCTAAAAGATAGCTGTTTTATACCCTTACTAACTACTATACTCTTTCTCTTTAGAAAAATAACTATAGAAGACCCCTTTGTCTAATAATAGACTAATTAATTAATTAGTTAAGATAATAGACTTTAATAATAATAACTTTACAGTAGGAAGTATCCCTAACCTCCCCTAAGCTATAGAATGCTTTAAAGATATTATTAACCCTAATTAGTATGTTTAGAAGACTAATTGCCTAATCCCTGCCCTTTACTTAGAAGAGGAAATTATTAGTAGAATTGCTTAATTTATTTATAATATAAAAGTGGAAGATATCCACAGCAAGGCCCTTTAGCTAGAATTTGTTAGCGAATTTAGCTAATAATTAGAAAATACTTATAAGAAACTCCTAGCACCCCTTATAGGAGCCCTCTAAATCTTCCTAGAAAGAAGGGGTATTTACTTTATAAATAATAAAAGCCTAATTACCTAGAAACTTAAGATAATAGCCCTAGCCCCCTTAATACCTTAACCCCCTAGAGTAGAAAAGACTATAACCTTATAAACCTTTTAAACTACTTAATTATTAATAAAAGAAAGAGGTAGAAGCTGCCTACCCCCTATAGAGATAACTTAAAGCTACCTTAACTCTCTTATATAAGAAACTATATAAAAGGTCTTATACTCTCTTAGAAAGATTCCCTCCCTGCCCCCTATAATAGCTATAAGAGACTCTAAGCAAGAATACCTATAAGCTTTATAATCTACCCTAATGCCCTCTAATCCCTCTAAGGCATTGCTTCTACCTCTAGAGATACAAAGACCCTCTAGAGAAATATACAAGGAGCCTGTAAGATTAATTAATTTATTAGTAGTAATTATAAAGAAGATTATAAACCTTTATAAGGTTTACTTTAATAATAATAAGTATAGCAAAGACCTTTATAACTTCTTTTATAATAAATATAGCATATTCCTTGCCCTTTATAACTAACTTAATATCCCTAAGGATGCTTTCTATAAGGCCTTCCCTATAATGCTTAAGAGTAACGTAGCTATATATTATAAGGACTATATCTAAGGCCTAGGGATGACTTTTAATAAAATAGTATAATCTATTAGAGAATGCTTTAAAACCTAGAATATAGGCTAAGTTTACTAGACAGACCTTAGGACTATTACACTTTACAAGGTAATAACTAAGAACCCTAAAAAAAGCATAACTAAGGCTCTTAACCTCCTTGCTAACTAGATCCTTAAGATTTACTATAGACTTTAAGAAAGCTATGTTAATAATATAAAGATATAGAATACCCTCCTTACCGCTATTAATAACGTCCCTAAATGCAGCTATGCTATTTATAATAGCTGCTTAATATATAAAAACCTTACTACTAAGATCTAAAAATCTATTAGGATTACTAAGAAGAATAAACGCCTTAAATATAGCGAATTCCTTTAGTATAATAAGACTCTAAGATATAAGACTCCGCGATTATCACTTGCTTTCTACATTAACCGCAAGTTTAGCTAGAGCCGCAGCCGCACTCTATAAGGCATATAATAAAGAAAGACCTTATAATGCTATATTTATAGTAAAGAAAGATACTAGTTTACAAAGCATTCCTCTTAAGAGCGTTAAAACGCTAGATCTAATTAGAACCGTCTCCTAATGCATTATAATAAGCCTATAGACTAAAAGTAGTAGTAATTCCTTCTTAATATTAAAGGATTATATAATTCTAACCTTAATAGCCTTAACTTAGAAGAGATTTGTAACGTAATCTACAAGACTAAAGTTATAATAGCTACTACTACTACCTAGTCCTTCCTAACCCCTTAGAGATAGCCTAACCCTAATACCTCTAATAATAATGCCCTTATAATATTATAATTCCTTACCTATGCCCTTAAGACCTTTATATTATCTTCTAAAGTGCCTAA
The DNA here is from genome assembly GCA_018360365.1 of Claviceps citrina. Taxonomy (NCBI): domain Eukaryota; kingdom Fungi; phylum Ascomycota; class Sordariomycetes; order Hypocreales; family Clavicipitaceae; genus Claviceps; species Claviceps citrina. The sequence goes on along the minus strand of SRQA01000800.1, from coordinate 5,189 downwards.
AGGCATAGAAATTATTAAATTCCTTTATTATAAAGCTTTATACTACGCTCTCTCTTAGAGAAATCCCTACGTTAACGTTGCTACTAATATTACTAATAATATAATTACTACTAATTATATAGTAGAATTATGCTATTCTAGCGAGATTTTCTATAGCATCCTGCCGGATACTAGTACCTTAGGGGTCTTAATAGCTAGGATGCCCTAGGTTAAGGCTTTGTAGCGCCTAATACTATAGTTATAGATTAATAAGGCTTAATAACATAAGATTAGCTTTAGAGCAGGAAAAGCCCTCTCTAAAGGCGTCCTTTACGTGCTAACTATGCTCAGAGATATTAACTTCTATGTTTTGCCTACTAATACTCCCTTCTTATACTATATTATAAATATAGACTAGATAGGCGTAAGGCTAAATAATCTATAAAATATGCTAATCTAAGGGACTAAAGAGGTCCCTGTAACCTAATAATAAGGTTACCTATAGTAGTATCTAAAGCCTAAGCTAGTGGTTGCCTTCTACCTTATAGAGAAAGAGCTTTATTAGCTTTACTACTAATTCGGCTACCCCTCTATAGCTTACCTATTAAAAATCTTAAACTAGGCTAATAAGGAATTTAACCCTTACCTTCTTGTAAAACTCACGAGATTTTATAAGTAATATTAACTTAAGGAGAAGGGACTAGGCAGGTTTAAGTTTACACTGCAAGAGGACTATAACTTTAACTATAAAATCTTTATAAATATCCTCTATATTAATAGTAAGCTAGTCCTTTATATTATTAACGCTATAACTGCTTTCTAAGCCACGCGCTTCTTAGATCTAAAGAAGTAAACCATAAAGAATGTCTAGGATACTATTTAATCTTGCTAGATTAATTTGTATCTTAGCCCGCTAGATTAGATATCTTATAATACTAGAAAGAACTTTGCATTAGTGGAATTCTATTAATATGCCTAATCTCTAGCTATTAACATTAATAAAGTCGCTATTAAATCTTATAATAGCATTAGCAAGGTTAAGAGATATTACAGCCTGCTTTAAAGAGCCTATAATATCCTTAAAAGCAAATTAGGAACCTACTTACTGCCTAATAAGATACTTTAAATAGCTATAAAAGCTATAAATAATTCTGTAGGCCCTAATAGCCTTATACTAACCCTCCTTATATTTAGCGCGTACCTATGCCTATTATATAACTTATTACCTTTCTTTTCTATTATATAACACGCTAAAGCTATCCGCAAGGCTATATTTAATGCTCGTAAGGCCACGGCAAAGCGTTAAGTGTAAGACGCCCTCGCCCTCCGTAATAAACCTATAACTTTTCTAACCTATTATCTCCTACTATAATTAAATATTTAGGTCTAGCGTAAGAAAGATAGCTAGTAAGGACCTTTTAAGCTCTTATTTACTAAAGGAGAGATATATACAGTAGAAATGCCTTATAGCCTAGCTTAATTTAGTATTATATCTATTAAGCCCTTCCTTTATAATATATCCCTTAAGGAAGAAGCCCTTTAAATTATTAAACTACTTAATCTTATAGACCTAGAGGCTTATAATAATAATAATATTACCGCTTACGCTAATAGTACTAATAAAGGCGCTAACTATACTATACTAACTAATACTAGCAGCAGCCCTCTTATAAAAAGAGGCTACAGAAGGCCTTGTAAAATTAGATTCCTTAACAAAGAGGTCTAATTAACTATAAACCTAGCACCTACTATAATACTAGAGCAGAATAAAGCTATAGAAGGCTTATAAGAGATTATAACCCCTTAGGTAAAGAGAAGCCGTAGATATCTATAAAAGACCCCTTTAATTAATAAAGACTTTATAGAGATTATATTCTTTAAGGCATTCCTTATATATAGAGGTATTATAGCCTTCCTCTTTGCTAAAGAAGAGGCAGATATAGCTCTAGCAAATAATCTACACTAATAAGGAAAGATTATAACCCTAGGCAAGCCTTTTAAGCTCTCTAACTACAAGGAAATTAAGGCTCTGCTAGCCTATAATATCTTTTGCTTTAAACCCTTTAACCTATGTAAACATAGCACAAAACACATCTTTAAGAGCTGCCTTATAAGAGAGATTAAGGGCAAAGGCACTAACAAACTATACAAGAAATCCTGCCTTATAATCTAAGGCTATAATAATGCTAGCAAAGAGACTATCTTAATGTAATCCCTAATAATCTAATACACAAGCCAAAGGCTTATTATAGCCCTTGCCCCTTTGCTTAGTAAGAAAGACATTTATATGTGGATTTGTAATATCACACAGGCATACGTGTAGTTAAACACTACCCTTAATCGCATAATACTAGCGCACCTCCCTAGAGAAATTAAAGACTAGTATCCCTAAGGCATAATTATAGTAGTAATTAGACCCCTCTATAGTATTATAGAAGCTAGTATATATTAGTAGGTAATGTACTTTATACACTACTATAAGAAGCTTAGCATAATAACCTTTTTATATAATCCCTATATACTTATTACTACTTCTAATAATGCCTTTAGTATTATAGGTATATAGATAGATAACACCCTTATCCTTAGTAACTAGCCTTTCTCTAACTATAAGGAAGATTAATTAATTAAGGCTAATTTTATTATAAAGCCTAAAGAAAAGCTTACGCTAAATAACACACTCCTCTTTAATAGTTATAAGCTAATGCTCTTAATAAATTCTATAATATATTTATAGCAAAAAGGTTAAGCCTCTAAACTTAAGCTAATTAACCCCTCTTTAAAGACTGCCTAAAAGGAATATATAAAGCAAAGAGCCCGCAGAGCGTATATTACAACAATATACTAACCTAAATCTTTATTTAACTTGTCTACTACTACCTAAAAATAATAACCTAATGCTAATAATATTAAGGCCCTTAATAAGAGAATTAAGTAGCAAATATAGCACGCAGACTAAGAATTAATGTATATACTACTTAATCTTATAACTTTAAAGCTCTTTGTCTTTATTAATAGCTCCTTTATAAATAACTATAATTATAGCTTATAAATTAGGTATATTATTATAATTAGCAATAAAAGCTCCCTTTATAATAATAACATAGAGTTCACGTTTAAAGGCAATATTATTATATATAGCTCTATAAAGTGTAAGCGTATTATTTAAAGCACACTAGCTTCTAAGCTCTATAACATAGTTTAAGGCATTAATATAGCTTACGCAATTAGCATAACCCTAAATATAATTATAACCTAGCTCTCTTTGCCTAATATCCCTCTTATCCTCTATACTAACTCTTATTCCCTCTATAAGTGCCTTGTTAAGCTTAGCACTATAAAAGAGAAATGCCTTATAATTAATATTATAGCCCTAAGGTAATTATACAAGCGCTATAAGATCTTTAAGATCTAATAGATCCTTAGGAAGGATAACCTAGCTAATATAATAATAAAGTTATTACTAAATCGTCTACTTAAGGCTCTTATTAATAATAATAAAGTTATAATTTAGCTTAAAGGCTAGGTTTAGCGCACGCTATAACCACAGGATTAATCTAATATACAGGATATTATTTAATCTTATAATACTAGAAAACACACTCTTTTTTCCTTCTCTTTTTATCTTATCTTTATATATATAACCCTTTAACCTTTCTTATATTATTACTATAGAAGAGCTAGAGGACTAGGATTTTTTGCTATTACTGCTACACTGCTTAAGATCTCTATATCTAAATCTACTAGCTATAGCTACTATACTTAAGATTTATATATCTTAAGCAGCTCCCTTTTATTATATATAATTATAATAATTTTTATAATAAAAAAAGAGAATTCCTAGTGTTAGAATTATTACATATATTATAGGTTAACCTTAGCACCCTTAGCTTAGCCTATGGCTCTGCCTAGCTAAGTAAGAATACACGTAATGTAATTAGCCACACTATAAACCACTACGTAAATATAAGGGCATGTAGAGTTTAATATATATAAAAGGAGGCATATAACGGACCCCTTAGATAGCTTCCTCTTAGAAGATATAACTAAATAAAACCCCCTTATGTGTACACACCTTTTACCTACGGTTACGCGTAACCCACAGGTATCTTTTACCTGTGCTTATCTAACAGATTATAAAGGCCTTAATAAGATTATATAAAAGAACTAGGCCCCCTTACTACTAATCTTAGAGATTCTTAATGAATCAAAGGGAGCTAAGGTCTATATAAAGTTTAACTTAAAAGATATATATAATTAGCTTTATATTAGTAAAGAAGATAAGTAAAAGACTGCCTTTTATTATTAATATAGTTACTATAAATATCTTATAATGCCTTTTAGGCTTATTAACGCCCTAGCTACTTTTTAAGAATTTATTAATAATACCCTCTTAGGGCTTATTAATTTAATTTATATTATTTACCTTAATAATATTTTAATTTATAGTAGTAATCTAGTAAAGTATAAGTAGTATATTTACTAAGTCTTAGAAAAGCTATATTTAAAGAAGCTTTACACTAACCTTAAGAAGTATAAATTCTTAACTATAAAGGTTAACTTTCTTAGCTTTATAGTATTAACAAAAGAAATTACTATAGAGCTAAAGTAAGTTAAAGTAATAGTAAATTAGCTAGAACCTTATAGCGTTAAAGACATGTAATTATTTCTTAGGTTTACTAGCTTTTATTATTATTTTATTTATAAATATAGTAAGATTATAGCCCCCCTTACTAATTTAATAAGAAATAATATAATAAGGCTACTTATATTAGGTCCTTGCGAGTATAAGGCGTTTAAAACGCTTAAGCAAAGCTTTATTATAGCACCTATTTTAGTATATTTTAATCTAGCTATACTATTAAGAATAGAGACTAATATATTATACTTTATAATTAGTGTAATTCTTTTATAGAAGTAAGAAAACTAATAGTATCCTATTATATATATATTAAGGAAGCTACTAGGTACTAAATTATACTATTTAATTCCTAATACTAAGCTACTAGTAATTTAAAAAGCCTTTAAGAATTAGAGATATTATATAGCCTATAGTACCTAACCTATTTAGGTTATTATAAATTATTTTAATTATAAGTATTTTGCGTTAAAGCCTAAGCTTACTAGTAAGTAAGTATAAGCCCTTAATAAACTTAATTTATATAACTTTATAATTAAATATAGGCTAGGGGTTAAAAACCTTATAAACC
>SRQA01000080.1:0-42327 GCA_018360365.1 Claviceps citrina | reverse complement strand
AAAGTAGTTAATAAAGGCATCCTATTTTATAGCATCTCCTGTCTAAATAATATTATATTTATGATAAATAAATTTAGTATAAAAATTACTAATATTAACCCTATTACTATAGCTAAGCTTATAAAACTTACTAATAAATATAATATATATTATAACTAAGGCATTATACTTATACTAAAGGAAGACTATATATATATTAATTTTATTAATAACTAGTAGAACTAAATTAAGCTCTTCTAGGTTTATAACCTTAGCTATAAGGACTTTAAGAAGTTTAGTAAAATCTTTAATAAAAAAAATAAGGCTAGTAAGGTATTTTACCTTAAAGAAGAAGAGAAGGCTCTATACTTTTATCCTAGCTTTATTATTTAGTATAATACTAAAAAAAAGATTAAAGGTTATATAGTAATTAATATAAGGCTAGTAAATAGTATTACTATTCCTAATATATATCCCCTGCCTAACTAAGGTAATATTATAATAAATACTTATAGAAAAGCTTAGATTACTTTTCTTAATACCTTTAGATTCTTTAACTAGCTCCTAGTTTAAAAGGAATACTAGAATAAAATAGCTATTCTCTTTAAGTATAGGATTAAGATATTTTATATTATAATATAGGGATTTAAGAATTCTCCTATATATATATAATACTTTATAAATAGGTTATTTTATAAGCATTATGCCTTTATTTATATGTATATTAATAATATTATTATTTTCTCTAATACTTTAAAGAAGTACCTAAAGTACCTTAAGATTATATTTAAAATACTTAAGGATAGCTATTTATATATTACTATAAAGAAATCCTTTATTAAGTATCCCTTTATTTAGTTACTAGAATTTATTATAAATATAAATAATATTACTAATATAAGTAACTATATTAAGGCCTTTAAGAATCTCTAGATATTAACTATGCTTATAACCTTAGAAACCTTTATTAAAATAACTAGTTTTCTTAAAGTAGGTATCCTATAGTTTAATATTTATATATAGCCCCTTTAGGATAAGAAGACTACTATTCTTTATAAGCTTTATAAGAAAAATAAGCTCTTAGTTAGCGCTTTAAAGTAGGCATAGAAACATATAGCTTAGAAGGTAATCTTTACACTAACTAAGTAGGAGATAGTATCTTTTAAAGCTATTTAAGGGCTTCTATATACTAAGATTCTTTTATAGTATTATAACCCTAACTAACCTCTATTCTTTAAGGTTAATATATATAAAGAGGGATTTAGCTTATATACCTTTTAACTTACTATTAACTAGGATAGTGTAAGTATTCTAGGTTAGGATATTAGTAGTAATAAGCTTTGTTTAATTATCTTTCTTTCTAAGCTAACTTTAGTAGTAGAAAGGTAATATAGTTTAATAAAAGCAAAGGTTACTATAATTATATAGAAAATATATAAGCTACGGAAGATAGCTTAGTTAAACTTATAACTAGTAAATATTATTATAAATTACTTACTAGTAAAGTGGATTATTATATATATATTACTTACTATAATAAACCTTAATAAAGCTAACCTTAAGCTAGTAAAGGTTATGAATTATTTATTATAATTTAAGCTTTATATAATTTATATTCTTAGAGTTCTAAATATATTTCCTAACGCCCTCTTAAGGCTACTTATTAATATTAGCTACTAAAAGGCTATAAACTATAGTTAATTTAATAAGCTTAATACTTATGCTTACTTTAAGGAGGAGCACGCTACTATTATAATTATAAATAATAAAATAAAAAATTTAATTATAGTAGGGTATGTAAATAATGCGAAATTTAGCTAGATTATTAATTTTATCTAGTTATACTAAGAATATTAGTAGAAGGCTAATAGGAATTAGCTTAAAATCCCCCTTTATAGGTAGGATCTTAAGGATAATAAACTGCTTTATTTTTAGTTACTAGGAGGCACTTACTAACTTTATATTCCTTAGAGCTATATAAAGATAATACTTTAATTAATATATAATAAACACTATTATTTTAGTATAGGAAGGATAGTAAAGGAACTATTTATAGTTTGTTTCCTATAAATAAGTAGCTAAATCTAGGCCTATATTATATATTATAATAAATATTATAAGAATATAATCCTTTACTCTAAAGCCCTAGGGGAATTATAATTATTATAGATAAAGCTAGTCCCTTTCTATACTATTTTCCTAGACTTTATTATAAATATACTAGAGGTTAGCTTTACTAATATAATATAGTAGGTTAATAAATTTAATACTTATAATACCCTTTACCTAGTTAATTACCTTTTTAGCAAGAAAATAATTCTTATCCCTAGAAATAAGGTATACTTTACTAATAACTAGGCAGGACTTTTTCTTAAAGCGCTATATATAGCTAACTAGGGACTACCTAGAGAAATTATTAGTAACTATAATCTAAAGTTTATATTAGAGATCTAAACTATGCTTTTCTATAAGCTTAGAGTTAAATTCCTTATGTTTACTATATATTACCCTTAGATAGATAAAGTAGCTAAATAGAAGAACTAAATAGTTATTATTACTATATAATACTATATAGCTATAAACCTAGATATCCTATAGATTTTAGTAATACTTATATTATAATATTATCTTAATAATACTATAGCTACCTTTATTAATTACTTGCTAAATAAGCTAGTACTTAGCTATAAGCTGCTTACTATTATAAACCTCCTTACTAATCTAAATAAAGTAATTACTAACCTAAAGAATACTAATATTACTATCCTTTATAGGCTATATTAAAGAGAGGCTAAGCTTACTATTACTATAGCTATGGCCCTTATAAAGATTAGATATAACTTCTAATATAAACTAGTATATATTAATATAAAGAATATAGTATACCTTAGACTTTACTTTAATTATAAACTCCTAGGGAAGCTAAAGAAGAAGTAGTCTCTCTAGTAGGCTAAACTATATAAAGTCCTTAAGAAGGTATTTTCCTTCTTATACTAGTTAAAATTCCTGCCTAGTTTAAGGGTTTACCTTATAGTTTTTACTACTTATCTCTAGAAGCTATATTAAGGGGCAAACCCTTTTAAAAGGGATAAACCCTTGCCTCCTTTAGTTAATCTTACTAGATTTAGCAAGGTAGACTATTAGGAGATTAAGAGAATTATAAGTTACTATATCTGCTTCTTTTACGTAAGAAACTAGTAGCTTTATATTAATTTCCTAGTTTATTAGAAAGAATACTTTATAAAGGATAATTAGTAGATTTTAAAGTCTAAAATACACATTAATACTAATTGTTGATATCAACGCAACGGGTCGGGTCAACGTGGACCCGGCGCATCCTGATTGGCCGCATCCGAGCTCGCCTCGGATAGGTGGCCAGTGCGCCGGTCACGTGACCCACAACTTTGCGCATCACAAAAACCACCAAAAGGCCTCCTACTTAGCTAGCTAGATAGTAATATTAATAACGTTAACCAGAATCCTAGTACTTCCTTTTGCGCGCGCATTGCTTGTTATTTCTTGTACCTTTATTATTAATTCGCCTGTGTACGAATTAACACTAATTAGTGGTGATTACACTATAGATTAGCTAGATTTACGTATCCTGCAAAACGCTAGTTTCCGCTTATAGTAGCTGATTTTTCACGAAATTAGTAGAGTCGATCCTACTAAATAAAGGAAGCAATATAAAAGAGACAATTTTGCAATTACAAATAAATTTAATCCATCCCCTTTAGGGAAGCTTTTTAGGGTCTATTCGCAGAGCCGTTTTATGCTAAGAAAGGAAGCTTACCGTAGCACTATGCTACTTGCTTTAATAGGTATAATTTTTCCTCTTTCTAGCCTTAAACGCCTATTAGAGGAATTATTATATCTCTTGTCTATTATAAGATTTATTAAGCCCTTGATTTAATCAAATCTATTAGTCTAGACTAATAATTACTATAGATTTCTACCCTTTTACCTATACTACCACCTGCTTTACTATTTTTCTATTAGATTTCTATTCTCTTTACTACTAAATACAACACATATCTATAGGTAAACAAAGCCCCTAATCTGTTAATCTTAATAATAAGATCCTAGAGCTCCCTTAGATCCTATTAACACACAGAAAAGCAATTATAGCAGACTAGCATAAGCTTAACCTATTAGATTTTAATCTTAGCAAGGCTATAAGTGCTAAAATATGTAGCCGAATCGCTTTCTTTATTATAGAAGCTAAGACTAAAGACCTCTCTAGTAAGCTCCTTTAGCAGAAGCTTAGAGACTAATTTATAAACTAGACTAAAGAAGCCTTTAAACACGGGAACACTAAAGTTATTTGTGTTTTTTGTGACTTCCTGTAAAAACGCAACATTTACTTCCTATTAGACTAATTATCTATTACTAGTAAGCTTGTGATAGTAATACAAGCTAAGACTAGACTAAGGGATCCTAATAGAGAATTATTATATCCCTTATAATTAAGATTATGTTCTCTAGCAAGCAGGCATAGTAACTATTATCCCTCTTACTATAGCACCTTATATTAATAGCTTTAGGAATTACCTTCCTAGATATAGCAAAGAGTAGCACTAAAGAATTATCTATATCTTTACCTTATAAGAAATTCCCCTCTCCCTTTGTTTGCTTTAACCACCTTCCCTATAGCATAACCTAGGAATCGCTAGGGTTATAGGGGACCCCCCTAAACACCCTATAAGATTAGGCTCCCTAAATCCCTATAACGCTAGCTAGTAGTATTAAATCCTATAATAGGTTATAACCCTGTGGGTAACCACAAGCTCTTATAAAATCTAGAAGATTACTACTACTAGGGGAGTTAACTTAACCCTTAACAAGGACTAAGTAATATTTCCCTTGCTCCTCCTAGCCCTACTAGGAGCTTTTATAAACTAGACTAACCTCCTGCTATAGTTAACATAGCAGACTAGCAGAGATATTTACACGCTATAGGAGCAGCACCTTATAGGCCTCCCTAAGGCTTAGGGCAAGAGCTAATATAATAGTTAGCTCCCCTAGGCCTTCCTAACTTTAATAGGAGATCTTATAAGCCTACTTAACAATAGCCCTAAGGGTTGGTTCTAGACCTAGGCATTAAAGTAGCTTGGATATAGGATTTGCTACTATAATAAAGGCCTAAGGGAAACGTTCCTTAATAAGGATAGTAGTAATATACTACTGCACCTAATAATAACCTTAATTATTAGAGATCTTATAAGCGTTTTTATTCTTTACTTTACTCCCTAACGGAATTAGATCTAGCAATAGCATTACAAAAGATTATAGACCTTTATAAGATTTACTCTAATAAGGAAAAGTATAGTAGAGAGATATATAACTTCTTTAATAACAAGCTAAAGACCTTCTAAGCCCTTTGTGAGTAAATTAACCTCCTAGAGTCCCTTTTCTATAAGGCATTTCCTATAATACTTAAAGGAAAAGCTTTAATATATTATAAGGACTTTCTCCTTAGCAAAAGCATGACTTTTACCTAAATAGTTAAATCTATTAAAGACCGCTTTAAAACTATTAACACTACTTAGCTTTATTATAATAACCTCCGCATAATTACGCTACATAAGGTAATAAGAGAAAACCCTAAAAAGAGCATGCTTAAGGCCCTTAACCTCCTCTCTAATAAGATTATCTCTCTCTATTGTAGGACTAAAGGCTACGTAAATAACAAGATTAATATGCAAAACACGCTTCTTACCGCTATTAATAATATCCCTAAATACAGCCTTATAGCCTATAATAGCCCCTTTATATACAAGAACCTAACGTTAAAGCTCTAGAAAAGTATTAGAGTAAAGCAAGCTAAAAGAAACGCTACTAAGCGCGGTGTATTCTATTAAAAAGAGGCTAAAGTTAACTCTAATACTGCATTCTACACTAATTATTACTACGGGAAGAATTATAACTTCTAATAGTAATAACACAGGCCCTCTATTTATTATAAGGGCTGCTGCTTTATTTATAAGAAGTAAGGGTGCTAGTCTATAAAGCACTCTGCTAAAGAATATAAGGCGTTACAAAGGTATTAGAATTAATCTAAATTCTATTATAACAGGCTAACAGAGCAGAAGTAGTAGTAATTCCTTGCTTATGTTAAGGGCGAGGATAATAATAGTAGTAATCCTAATAACCTTAAGTAATTAATCCTTAAGACTAAGGTAATAATAGCTTTATTAGATAAGACTAAAAAGGATAACCACTCTAATCCTCTTGTGGGTCCTTTGTAATTCCTTACTATAGTATTACAAAGGTTAACACTCTTAATAAAGATCCCTAATAGCGGTAAGGTGCTTAAGATACTTTAAGACTAGTTATTTAAGCACGCCCTTTACTATAGCAATCCCTATAAAGAGCCTTAGTCTAATAATGTTTTCCTTACTAAAGCATGCTATTTAAAAGAGACCTTTAGAGGCATCCTTCCTAATACTAGCGCTACAGGAATCTTTATAATTAGCATTGCTTAAGCCTAAGCCCTTTTACGCCTGTTTCCCTTACTGCAAATTAACTAATTCGCGAGTTAATATAATGTTACCTTTAGCGCTAGAAAAGCATTATTACTAGGTTCTTTAAAGGTTCCTATAGTGCTTAGAGAGATTAAATTCTACATGCTACTAATAGTAACACCCTTCTTATTCTTAATTACTAATATAGACTATATAAATATAAAGCTTAACAACCTAAGGAACCTGCTAATTTAAGGCACAAAAGAGATCCCTATAACCTAACAATAGGGTTATCTATAGTAGGATCTTAAGCTAACTACAGTAGTTGCCTTCTTCCTTATAAAAACGCAACTTTATTAGCTTTATTAATAATTTAGTTACCCTTTAATTAGAAGACTACAAAAGGTTCTCTATAAAGCTAGTAAGGAATTTAACCTAAAGATCCTGCAAAAGATTACTAGTTTCTGCGAGCAGTGTTAACTTCATAGCAAGAGCCCTAGCTAATTTAAGTTCACATTAAAAGATAACTATAAGTTTAATTACGAGATTATTATTAATATTCTCTAAATTAATAGCAAGCTAGTCCTCTATATTATGGATTCCGCCATAGCTTTCTAAGCTGCCTGTTTTCTTAAACTAAGGAAGTAGATTACTAGAGATGTTTAGGACACTATTAAAGCTTGTTAGATTAATAGTTATCTTAGACCGCCTAAATAGATTATTTACAATGCTAGAAAGAACTTTGCGTTAGCTAAATTCTGTTAATACGCCTAAGGGTTAGCAATTAAAGTTAATAAGGTCCCTATAGAAGCTTATAATAGCGTTAGAAAGGTTAAAAGATATTACGCTCCCCTCTAATATATGTATAGTATTATTAAAAGCAAACTTAGAGACTATGTGTAGTAAGACTACCTTCTTTAAATAGCTATAAAAGCTATTAATAACTCTGCTAGCCTAAACAGCCTTGTTCTAACACTTCTTGTGTTTAGGGCATATCTATAACTATTATAGGATTTACTACTAGTGTTTTCTATTATTTAACGTGCTAAAGCAATCTGCAAAGCCACCTTTAAAGCCTATAGATTGCTTGTAAAGCACTAGATTAGTAATGCCCTTGCCTGCCGCAATAGGCCTAACACTCTCCTAACCTACTAGATCCTATTATAATCTAAGGTATAGGTCTAGCGCAAGAAAGGTAGTTAGCAAGGTCCTTATAGACTCTTAGCTACAGAAGGCATAACCTATATAGTAGAAATGCCTTTAGGACTAATAAAATTTAGATCTATTATTATAAAGCTATTCCTACGTGATTTAGGCAACCTAGAGATTATAGCTAATAAAGAGACCCTTCCTCCTTTACCTACTAATAAGGATAAAGAGGATTACAATAACTAACCACGTAAACTAACAAAGAGAGTTACTTTTAACTTTCCTAATAAAAGTATTATTAAAAGGTAGCCTGTTAAGCAAGGCAGAGGCAGACTATAAAAGACCCCTCTAATTAACTAAGACTTTAAGAAATTAATACTTTAAGGCACTTTACTTACTAAAGCGTTTCTTACTACAAAAAAAGAAGGAGATCTTACCCTTGCCTATTAACTCTACTAGTAAGGCATTATAAAGACTATAGGAGCACCTTTTAAGGCATCCTAGTAGAAGGAACTTAATGCTCTGCTCTAGCAAGAAGTCTTCTAACTTAAGATTTATAATGCTAAAAAACATGGCATATAACGTATTTTTAATAGCTGTTTTATAAATAAAATTAAAGGTAAAGGCACCCTAGCACTATATGAAAAATCATAACTTATAGTGTAAGCTTATAATAATACTAGCAAGCAGATAATCTTAACCTAGGCTCCTATAATTTAATAGGTAAGTTAATAGTTAATTATAACTTTAGCTCCTTTACTTATGAAAAGGAATATCTCTATTAAGCTAAGAGATATTACGTAAGCCTACGTTTAATCTATTATAAGCCTTAACTATAAGATTTTGTGCTAATTGCCTAAAGAAGTCAGAGATTAGCATCCTTCTAGTATAATTATAGTAATTATTAAGCCTCTCTACAGAATCCCTAAGGCCAGCACGCACTAGTAGGCAATGTACTAGAAGTATTATCGCGAGAAGTTATTTATAATGCCTTCTACGTACAACCCTTGCCTTCTTATTAGTAGCTCTGTAGATAAATTTAGCATTATAGGCATGTAGACTAATAATACTCTTATCTTAGCTAATTAACTATTTTCTAATTAAAAAGAAAATAAACTATAAGCTGCTAAATTCCTTACTAAGCTAAAGGAGAAGCTTATAATAAATTACTCTCTAATCTTTAATAGTTGTAAGCTTACCCTTAACGCTAATTCCTTTGTTTCTCTTTGCTAAAAAGGGCAGATTAGTAAGCTTTAACTTGTTAATAAAGATCTAGAGAAGCGCTAGGAGGAATATTATTAATAAAAAGCTTATGGAGTGTATATTACTATAATCTATTAACCTAAAGCTGCCTTTAACCTCTTTTCTATAGCACAAAGGCAAGATCTTATAAATAAGGATATTAAATTCCTTAATAAGAGGCTTTAGTAATAAATAGATTACCTAGATTAAGGGCTGTGTTATATCCTAATTAACCTTAAAAGAGCGAATCTCTTTGTCTTTGTTAACAGATCCTTTATAAATAATAAAGACTTTAGCTCTTAGATTAGATACCTTATTATAATTAGAAATAAGGACTTTAGCAAGGCTTAATTCATAATAAAAGGTAATATTATTACGTATAGCTTAATAAAGTGTAAACGTGTTACACACAGCGCCCTTGCTTCTAAATTATATAGCATAGTTTAAGGTGCTAATATAGCCTACGTAATTAGCATAACCATTAAGATAATCACGGACTAGCTTAATCTGCCTGAAATTCTAATAATCCTATGTATAGATTTAAATTTATTATATAAATGCCTTATTAAGCTTAGTACTACTAAAGAGAAGTGATTAATAATTAATATTATAGCTCTTTAGTAATTATATAAATATAAAGAAATCTTTAAAATCCGCTAAATTAATAGCAAAGATAACCTAGCTAATGTAATAATAAAGACTTTACTAAACTAAGCGCTTAAGACCCTTATTAATATAAATAAGATTATAATTAGGATAGAAGGTTAGGTAAAAAGAGTAGTATAAGACCTAACAGAAGGGTTATTATAAGAGTTATTATAAGAAGCATATATACTTTAATCTTTGTAATAGTAACTGCCCTATTAAGAGTTATAAATCTTAAGTAGTAGCGTTATAATATATGTAATTATAATAACTTCTATATTTATTTCTTTAGCTGCAACCGTAGCGTGTTGTGTGTGTTTTAGGGATATTAGGGTTATACTAATTAGTACCTATTGTGTTGCAACGACCATTGCCATTTCCTTTGTTACTTTGTGTAAGAATCTAATTAAGGGATTGGATTTAATTAGCTAAGTGTTTAATATATTTAGTAAGGAGGGATTAGAGGCTCTTTGCGTTGCGTTAATTTCTAGCATAAAAAGAGAAGAGTGCTAGTGTTAATATTAACGCAATAGGTTAGGTTAACGTGGACCCGGCGTATCCTAATTAGCCGCATCTAAGCTCGCCTCAGATAGGTGGCTAGTGCGCTGGTCACGTGACCCACAACTTTGCGCATCACGAAAACCACTAAAAGGCCTCCTACTTAGCTAGCTAAATAGTAATATTAATAATGTCAACTAGAATCCTAGTACTTCCTTTTGCGCGCGCATTGCTTGTTATTTCTTGTACCTTTGTTATTAATTCGCCTGTGTACGAATCAACACTAATAAAATAGTTAATAAATACCTCGCAAAACACGCTATTAATTAGGATAAGAAGCATTATAAGAGAAATCTTACAAAACCCCCTAACTAATTAACTAAAGCAGTAAGCTAGTTATACCTTATACTATAAAGGCATATATAGGAAGCTCTTACTAGTAGAAAATCGCGATATTTACGCTATTTTCTACACCCTTATAATAACTTACTTTTAATTTACTTTTCTTCCTAACTAGCTAGGGCAAATATTATAACCTTCCCCCCCTAGCCCTTTGTTTTTTCCTTTTCCTTTAAACCCTTTATTTTACACCTTTATTAATAGCTTTATTTTCCTCTCTAATAAGAGTATAATTTATATTTATAGCCCTCCTATAATATAGTATATAGCCTGCTATTTCCCTTACTACTAATATAGTATCCTAACTTATATAATAATAAACTATATTTACTAAACCCTTTATAATAGCTAATTCCTTATCTACTAACGCTCCTAGGCTAGCCTCTTTTAATAGCTAGACTGCTATCCCTAAGCCCTTTATAAAAAGCTTCTTTAAACTACTTAATATAATTAATCCTATAATACTTACTATTTATTTACTAGCCCCTGCTTTATAAGCTACCTTAAAGGCTATTAATAAGGCTATATAAGAAACTAGTAGTAAACCTATTTAAATCTTAGACTCTAAGGCTAATACTAATAATAAAGGATAACTTATATTTAATAAGGAGTTTTATAGCTTTAAGGATAAGGAAGGTTCTAGTATTAACTATAAGGATCTTGCCCTAAAGGGTATAACTATAGAAAACCCCCTATCCCTAAACTAAGCTATTAAGTAGTAGAATAATGTTACTAATGCCTAGGATAAACCTAGTAATTACAAACCCCTACCTAAGCATAGGAAAGCATAAAATATATAATATATTACGCTAGGGGATATCCCTAAGTATATCTAGGGGTTTAACCTACGTTTTTATTTCTATTACTTTAGTTATATAAATAGTAGCCTATAGTAGCTAAATAATAATAATAACTTAAATCTTCCTAAGGATAATAAATTTACTAAGAATTACGCTATTTAGTAGTATACTAATAATAAGTGCTAAGGGCAAAAGCTATAAACCTTTATTAATACCTTTTTTATATATAGCGTGGAATTTAGTAAGGCTAGCGCTAAAATTACGGAGAATAGCTTTAGTATTAATAAGGATAACCCCTTATACTAGCTATACCTTAAGGTTATTACTATATATATTAAAATCTATGCTATAGTTAACTCCTTTATAGACTAGCTAAAGGCCTATAAGGGTTAGTTAGAGGTGCTAGTAGTTTATATAGCTAGGGATAGCCTAAAGACTACTATTTATATTTATTTAAAGGGCGGTTCCTACTAGGAGAAGGAATAAATAATATAGCTACTAGTATAAGAGGTTATTATTACTAAGTAACTCTACTTTTTATTTAGTACCCTTAATAGCACTCTTAGTAGCTATCTTACTTTTTTATAATAATCTAACCTAGCTAAAGTCCTAACTATAAATAAAATAAACTCCCTTATAGCTGCTACCCTACGCTTTATATATAAATACTATGCTATTATATTAGCGCCCTATAAACCCTATACTATAAGACTTAAAGCCCTAGAAAGATATATAAATAACCTAGTATTAGCCTCTATAAACTAAGAGGCTTAGCTTAATTAAGTATTTAAGGAAGTCTGCCTTCTTTTTAAAGTCTATAGTATAGCAAGTAATAATCCTAAGATAGTTAAGGAGATAATTACTAAGGCTACTACTATAATTAATAAAAATATAAAGGATATAAATTAGTGCCTTTATTTACTAGAATCTGCTAAGGCTAGCGCGTCCTTACTACAAACTATAAAGTAGAATATTATAATCCTATAATTAGAGGTTAACGCCCTTTATAAGACTACTATATCCTATAAATAATCTAACTCTATAAACAAAGCCCTGCCTATAGCTATGTAGCTATAGCTACTAAAAGCCGTGTAGAAAAAGCTAAGCACGCCCTAGAAGCTAGCATTTAGTAGTAAGCGCCTAGTAAGGTTATTATCCCTAGCTAGCACTAATAATTCTAGCCTAACTAGTATACTAGCTATTAAAAGGCTATAGAAATTCCCTACTAGTAGCGCTAGTGCTAGCTTACTATAATAGTTTTATTCTTAATACTAATAACTACCTTACTCTTAAGGAATTTTATAGCTTATACACTATTATTTACTTCTTACTTTTACCTTTCTCTTTTCTTTTCTTTTCTTTTTATTTTTACTAGGAGCTTAGCTTAATTTTACTATATAATTACTAAATTACTTAACTAAAGAATATTACTTTACTATTCTAAATAGTTACTTTTTTTTTATAAGAATTAAAACTTAGATATCCCTAGTAGGAATCCCCTTCTAAAAGGTATAAAACCCTATATAAATATAATAACTAAGTATAAGCTATAAAGTTATGCCCCTTATAACCTTAGATTTATTATAAGGCTATAAAATAATATATTATAAATACAAGAGCCTAAGAACTTACTTTCCTTTTACCTTAATAAAACACTAACTATACTACCTTCTACTAGCTATATAACCTAAACCTCTTTAATCCTTTACTATTAATAACCCTAATATAAAGTTTATTACATTTTTTTATAAACTTTCTCTTAAGTATCTTATAAATTATAATACCCTTACTACTAGCCCTTATATATAATATAATAATTAAATATAGCGCTATTTATACTAAAGGAAAGCTAGGCTACTTATTAAATAACCTCCCTACCTTATATAAAGACACTTACACTACCCTTTATAAGCATAGTAACTTAATTAAAGTTATAGAAAGAGAAGGTTTGCTTATAATATTTAATAACTAGTAAAGCAATAATAACCTACTAATAGTATTTAAATTATATTACTTAACTAATATTCTCTACCTTATTAAAGGTAATTACTACTAACTCTTTCTCTTATAATAGCTTAAGTAAATTTATAAGAATTTTAAGGAGTATTTTTACTATAATAACTTAGAAATAAACTAATAGTATTATACTAATAAACTTATTTATAAATTTAGCTAATATACTATAAAGCTTAGTGTAAAAAAGCTTATTTAGCTACTAAAAGGAATTTATTATAATATAAACCTACTCTTTATTATATAAAATATTTAAGTATATACTAAGATTACCCTTAATAATATAAACTTTATAATTAATTACTATTTACTAGGCTAGGCAGTCTTATAAGCAAAGCGCTAAATCTTTAAATTCTTTACACTAAGACTTTATAATATAACCTATAGATTCTAATACCTAATTTATAGCTATAGTATTACTAGTATATTCTCTATCTTTCTCTGCTATTACTTAATATATATTATTAAATAATAAGAGGATTATAATAAAACTTATAATAAGATTTATAATAAAACTACTAACTTTACTAGCCTTCTAAATACTTTTATTACTACTCTTTATAATCCTATGTTTTGCCCCTTTAAATAAGTCTTACTATACTATATAGCTACTTATAGTATACTACCTATATTTTATAATATTATTAAGTTTATTTATAATAACCCTAACCTTAAAGGACTCTAGAAACTAGTATAAGACTATATAGTAAACCTAAATATCCACGCTTTATATACCCTACGCACCTACTTATATTAGGTTATTCTCTACTATGTTCTATAAGTTTTATTTATATAAATCTAACTATTCTTTAGCATTTTTTATATTATAAATAAAGAAAAGGAAGATAGTAAAGATAATAGTAAAGATAATAATAATAATAAAGGTATTTCTATAAAAAGTAATAATAATAAAGGTAAGGAGAGTATAAATACTAGCATAGCTAATAATTAAGAAGAACTTACTAGTTTAAGCGCTAAAGATTACGTTTTATTTTCTAGATTATAATTATTTTATTTAACATTTCCTTAGTATTTTCTTTCTCTCCTTTTAGCTTAAAATAAGCTATTTTCTTTTATACCCTTAGGACTTATTATAGTCTAAAAAAGACCTTTATAAATATATAAGTACCCTTACTATAAAGGAGGGATTTAACTAGATTTAGGTAGAGATTATTAATTATACACTTACACATATACTATATATACTTTAGCACTTATTATAACTATGGTATAAGATATAGTACCCTTTATAACCTTTATAATAAAGTCCTACCTAACTAGTAGACTTCCCCCTTATGCGTAAGGGAACTAACACGTAATAATATACTTGCTCTTTAAGGGCTATAGTATTCTCTAAGTATTATAGGCTAAAGACTATACTAATAGTAATTATTTCTTTCTTAGTTAGAGGTAGTTTAAAGCTTAATTACTTTAACTTTATACTAATAAACTTAGTTAAAAAATATAAAGCTTAAGAGGCTTTTATATCTTTAATACTAGTATTATAGTCTAACCTATAAGATAAAGGGTTTATAAGGTTTTTAACCCCTAGCTTATATTTAATTATAAAGTTATATAAATTAAGTTTATTAAGGGCTTATACTTACCTACTAGTAAGCTTAGGCTTTAATATAAGATACTTATAATATAAATAATTTATAATAACCTAAATAGGTTAGGCACTATAAGCTATATAATATTTCTAATTCTTAAAGGCTTCTTAAATTACTAGTAGCTTAGTATTAGGAGTTAAATAATATACCTTAGTACCTAGTAGCTTCCTTAATATATATATAATAGAATACTATTAGTTTTCTTACTTTTATAAAAGAATTATACTAATTATAAAGCATAATATATTAGTCTTTATTTTTAAAAGTATAGCTAGATTAAAATATACTAAAATAAGTACTATAATAAAGCTTTGCTTAAGCATTTTAAATGCCTTATGCTTATAGGGACCTAATATAAGTAGCCTTATTATATTATTTCTTATTAAATCTATAAGGGGGGTTATAATCTTATTATATTTATAAATAAAATAATAATAAAAGCTAGTAAACCTAAGAAATAATTATATATTTTTAATACTATAAGGTTTTAGCTAATTTACTACTACTTTAACTTACTTTAGCTTTATAGTAATTCCTTCTATTAATACTATAAAGCTAAGAAAGTTAACCTTTATAGTTAAGAATTTATACTTCTTAAGGTTAGTATAAAGCCTCTTTAAATATAGCCTTTTTAAAACTTAGTAAATATACTACTTATGCTTTACTAAATTACTACTATAAATTAAAATATTATTAAGGTAAATAATATAAATTAAATTAATAAGCCCTAAGAGAGTGTTATTAATAGATTCTTAGAAAGTAGCTAGGGTATTAATAAGCCTAAAAGGTATTATAAGAAATTTATAATAATTATATTAATAATAAAAGATAATTTTCTACTTATTTTCTTTACTAATATAAAGCTAATTATATATATCTTTTAAGTTAAACTTTATATAAACCTTAGCTTTTTTTAATTTATTAAAAATCTCTAAGATTAGTAGTAAAGAGGCCTAATTCTTTTATATAATTTTATTAAGGCTTTTATAATTTATATATAAGCGTAATTTACCTCCCTTTTTTAGAATAAAAAGAATTAAGGCGCTAGTAAGACTAATTTAATAATATATCTAGCCTCTCTCCTATGCTATTATAAGGTACTTATAAAGCTTTTCTAGCTCTCTTTCTATAAGGTTATATATTAGACCCTATAGGGGTTTTTAGTTTTCTTTAATTTTAATTAAATATATATAACCTTTTAAAAAGAGTAATAAAGCTACTTTTTTAAGGTTAAATATATCTATAAAATCTATATAATACTTAGGTAGCTTCTTTGTAAGTGTTTTATTACTTAGTTTCTTCTTAGGTATACTTAGGTTTTTAGGGTTTATTCCTTTTAAGAAGCTAGCACTAAGTACTAGTATTATAAGTAATTCTTTTATCTCTTTATATAATTACTTTATTAATATAATAACTTTAATATATTATTTTATAATAAGGAAAATCTACTTTCATATATATTATAATAATATATATAGATTTTTATTTCTAAACTAATTTATTCCTAGGAAAAGTTTTTCTAAAGTCTTAGTTATATAATAGCTTATATAATAAATCTTTTTATAACCTATACTATTAAATACTTTATAAAGTATATTAAATATACTATAGTATTCTAGTAGTATATTTACTAATGTTATTAGTAAATTACTTCTTCTTACTTTTTTTTAATTTATTTTTATTAATAACTTAGAATAAATAATAAAATAAGTAATACTAGTGTTAGCTAGTACGAACTTTACTATAACCTAGTAGTTTCCTAGCCTTAGGGATACTTTAATATAAAATCTTATATTAGCCCCTAAAGCTAGGGTACTTTCTTAAGTATAAGACTTTTTTTTCTTTATATTAAGTTTAGTAATATTTAAATAAGTTACTAAATTAAAGTAATTACTTTTATATATAATAATAGTATAGCTACTTTTCTTATAAATACTATAGTTAGGTTCTAGGTAATTTAGTCTTATATAGCCTTTCTTTTTATACTTATAATATATAGCTTTTTTTTCCTAGCTTTACTATAAAGTATTTAGTTAGTTACTACTCTTTTCTTTTAGGTTTAGTAAAGTTTTTTTTTTAAAGAGTTTACCTAAGTTTTTCTTTTATTATACCTAGAAGAATTATTATAATTACTTTTATTATTATTAGATTTATAATAGGAGATATATTTATTAATAAATTTATATTAATTTACTACTTATATACTACTAATTAAATATATCTTTAAGCTATAATTAATCCTTATTTAAAAAAGGCTTATTTTATTCTTTATATTTAATTAAAAAAGGAGTTTAGTATAGGTTTATTCTTATTTTTTAAGGAATTTTTTAAAGTTCATATAATTTACTTATTTAAAGCTAATAAGCTTTAATTATATACTAAGGGAATAGCTTCCTTAATTATTTAGGTATTCTTTAAGCTAGTTATAAAAGTTAGTTTATAAAAGGGGATTTTTAATATAATTCTTATAAATCTTTTCTTTTATAGCCTAATATTACTTTATAGTACTAGTAAGGTAAGTATTAGTATATAAAACCTTTATAAAGTTAGTAGTAAATTAGTAAGTATTTATTATAAATTATACTTTATAATTACTAATAAAAGTCTTTAATTAAAAAGTATTTTAGCTATTATAAAAAGGCTACTTAAAGGAAGCTTATATAAAGGTTTATTATAAATAATATATAGTAAGTATAATAGGAGCTATAAATATATTCCCCTTTAGTAATTCTTTATTATTAATATTATATATAAGTTCTTAGAGTTTTTAAAGTTATTACTTCTTTCTTACTTAATTAATATACTTTTAAAGTACTAAGATTTTAGTATTATAATTATTATTAAAAAGGGTGTCTTTTATAGCTATTATAAGCTTTTACTAAATAAAAGGTATAATAAGTTATAGTAGTAATTTAAATATAATACTAGCTTTAGGCATAGCTATAGGTCTTTATATAAGTTTAGTGCCTTCTTTAGTAATTTTATTACTATTATATATTAAGTTATAAGTCTAAACTATAGTAACTTTCTTAATTTAATAGTTTAATATAAATAAAAAAATTAAAATTATTATAAATAAGTTAGGGATATTAAAGTAAAAAATTAAAAAAGTTATAGCTTATTTAAAGGTATATAGTAATAAGTAATAGTCTTAATTCTTACTTCTTTTATTTAGTCTAGTTAGGGTTTATACTTATATAATTATAAGTATTATATGCCTCTAGGTCTTTGCTATAAGTCTAGTAGTTATACGTAGCAAAAAACCTTATTATATAACGCGAGTCTAACGGAAGCTTACTTATGCAAATAGACCTTGTTAGCCTAAGGCAACCTCGTGGCTTTCTAGTCCTAGCAGCTATACACAAACCTTATTAAGTTTACTAAAGTCTTAATTATAAAAAAAGGTATATTACTTACTAGCTAAGTCCTAGTAATAGTTACTAAAAGTATATATAAAAGGTAAAATTACCTTAATAAAAGTCTAGATTTAGGTTTATAAAAAACTTATAATTAGTTATTACTTACCTAAGTATTAGTAAGTATTAGTAGCTTAGCCTTATAGTATTACTAAGTACTAATAAAAGTAAATAAATAAAAAAGTAAGGCAAATAAATAAAAAAGTAAGGTAAGTAAATAAAAAATTAGAAATATACTTAAAAAAAACTAGTATAACTTAAAGGTTTTAGTAAGGTTAAGTAATAATTAAGTAAGGGGTTTAGTTTAGGACTTATAAATAGCCTTATATAATTAGTAAGTTAATAATAATTTCCTTTTTAGGTTAAAGTAAGTAATTTAGTAAGTAATTAAGTAATTTAGCTAATTTAACTAGTCCCCCCCTTTAGGTATAAAAGGGGAAGGTTTTCTTATAGTTTTAACTCCTTTTCCCTTCTTATTAATATTAGTAATTTTCTAGTAAGTTATAAACCCCTTTAGCCTTAATTTAGCCCCTTACCTTTCTTAAATTACTTTCTTTTAAATTTATTATATAAATATACTAAAAATTAATTTAATACTTATATAAAAAGTAAGTTTTATTAAGTTATAGTTCCTTACCTTTCCTAATACTAACCCTGCCTTAGTATAAGCTAAATAATAAGTGTTTATATTTTTTATATTTTTATTATTATAAAGATCCTAATACCTAGTATTATATATAGCTAGGTAAGTATTTTAATATTATTCCTTATAAGTCTAGCACTAATTTATCTAGGACCTAGTAGCTTTTATTATAAATATATATATAATAATAAAAAATATTATTAAGTAAGTATTTTCTTTATTTTTATAACTTATTTTAAGTAATACTTAAATAGTTTAGTTAAAGTAAAATATTATATATAATACTATAATTACTAAGCTATTAAAGTTAAGAAAGTAGCTAAAAAATAGTTTAGCTTTTAATATAGGTCTCTTATATTACTAAAACTAACTTTACCTAAGTCTTATAATATTTACTAATTTTATATATAATAAGTACAGTATAATACCTTATAAAATAAAGCTATATAAGTAATTAATTAAATAGGTATTATAGCTTTAGCTACTCTAATATTACTTCTCTTTATAAGTAACTTAGCTTAGTACTAAAAAAAATAGCCTTATATTATAAGAATATTACTTTTTATAAGAAAAATATTTTCTTATACTATAAAAACCTAGTAGTTTAGTAGTAAATTACTAACTCTTTTAAAATAATAGTAAAATAAACTTATAATAAGCGCTAGCTTTAAAAATAAATATTAATAAAGTAATAACTAAATATATAGTAAGAAGTATAGTAAAGGCCTAGTAAGCTAATAGGTAAGCTTACTTAGTATTTAATAAAGCTATTTATAAGGTAATAGTAGCTAAGCTAGTAGCATAATAAAAAGTAATATAATAATAAGTAAAGAAAAATAAAAGGTAGGCTTATAAAGTATTTAAGGTAGTCTAATATTAAGAAAAGATAGCTATAATAATAGTAGCTAAAGTAATAGTATAATAAGTAAAGAAGGAGATAAAGTATAACTCTAAGGCATAGAAGCGTGTAATATACCTTACTTTTATTAAGTAAATATTTTAGTATAGTATATATCTAATAAGTAAGTAGGGGGGGATAGGGATAAGTTTAATAAGCCTAAGACCTTAGGCCCTTTAGTAAAGCATTCTTATAAGCACTTGCCTAGAAGTAGCTAGGGCAGGAGAGGTTAGAGTAAGGGGTAGGGTAAGGGGCAGGGCCGGAGTTAGGGACAGGGCCAGGGCTAATTTCCTTTGTTTGCAAAATTCCCTTTTCCTTTGTTGTTTTGTTTTGTGCCCGCCTAAAAGAAGATTTATATATTTTATTATAGTATATATAAGAGTAGATTTTCCTTATTATAAAATTATATATTAAAGTTATTATATTAATAAAGTAACTATATAAAAAGATAAAAAAGTTATTTATAATACTAGTGCTTAGCGATAGCTTTTTAAAAGAAATAAACTTTAAAAACCTAAGTTTACCTAAGAAGAGACTAAATAGTAAGATACCTATAAAAAAGCTATCTAAGTATTATATAAATCTTATAAATATATTTAACCTTAAAAAAGTAGCTTTATTACTTTTCTTAGAAGGTTATATATATTTAATTAAAATTAAAGAAAACTAAAGACCCCTATAGGGTTTAATATATAACCTTATAAAAAGAAAGCTAAAAAAGCTTTATAAGTACCTTATAATAGTATAGGAGAGAGGCTAAATATATAATTTAATTAGTTTTACTAGTGCTTTAATTCTTTTTATTTTAAAAAAGGAAGGTAAATTACGCTTATATATAAATTATAAAGGCCTTAATAAAATTATATAAAGGAATTAACCTTTTTTACTACTAATTTTAAATATTCTTAATAAATTAAAGAAAGCTAAGGTTTATATAAAGCTTAACTTAAAAAATATATATAACTAGCTTTATATTAGTAAAGGAAATAAGTAAAAGACTACCTTTTATTATTAATATAATTACTATAAATATCTTATAATACCTTTTAAGCTTATTAATACCCTAGCTATTTTTTAAGAATTTATTAATAATACCCTTTTAAGGATTATTAATTTAATTTATATTATTTACCTTAATAATATTCCAATTTATAGTAGTAATATAGTAAAGTATAAGTAGTATATTTACTAAGTCTTGAAAAGGCTATATTTAAAGAAGCTTTATACTAACCTTAAGAAGTATAAATTCTTAATAATAAAGGTTAACTTTCTTAGCTTTATAATATTAACTAAAGGAATTACTATAAAGCTAAAGTAAGTTGAAGTAGTATTAAATTAGCTAGAACCTTATAGTATTAAAAATATATAGTTATTTCTTAGGTTTACCAGCTTTGATTATTATTTTATTTATAAATATAGTAAGATTATAACCTTTTTATAAATTTAATAAGAAATAATATAATAAGGCTACTTATATTAAGTTTCTATAAGTATAAGGCATTTAAGATACTTAAATAAAGATTTATTATAGCGCTTATATTAGTATATTTGAATTTAGCTATATTATTAAAAATAAAAACTAATATATTATACTTTATAATTAGTATAATTCTTTTATAAAAGTAAAAAGACTAATAGTATTTTATTATATATATATTAAGAAAGCTATTAAGTACTAAAGTATACTATTTAACTCCTAATACTAAGCTATTAGTAATTTAAGAAGCCTTGAAGAATTAAAGATATTATATAACTTATAATACCTAACTTATTTAGGTTATTATAAATTATTTAAATTATAAGTATTTTATATTAAAGCCTAAGCTTATTAGTAAGAAAGTATAAGCCCTTAATAAACTTAAATTATATAAGTTTATAATTAAATATAAACTAGGGGTTAAAAACCTTATAAACTCTTTATCTTATAAGTTAAACTATAATACTAGTATTAAAAATATTAAAGCCTTTTAAGCTTTATACTTTTTAACTAAGTTTATTAGTATAAAGTTAAAGTAAATAAGCTTTAAACTACCTTTTATTAAGAAAGAAATAATTACTATTAATATAGTCTTTAGAATAAAAACTTTTCGTAATTTCGCCTGCACTACTATACTAATATAAAACTACCTTTAAAATAAAAAAAAACACTAGAATTTAAATTATTATATTTATTTACCTTACTTTTTAATAGTATATTATAACTAAAGTATAAGTATAGTAGTAAATAAAATACTAATAAGTATTAATAATAAAAATTATAAGCTTACCTAAAGCTATTACTATTTTAATATAAGTAAAGAAAGCTATATAATAAAAACCTAAAGTAATATTATACTAATATTTATATAAGATATAATTCTAAATTATTTAAAAATAAAATATAAGAAAATTACTAACTTTATTTTAATAATATTACTAAAAAGTATATAAAAAGTAGTTCTTTAAGCTATTAATATAATAAAAATATATACTAAATATATAGCTACCTTACGTAATACTTTTTTTAACTTTATTAAAAAAAACCTAAAAGAAATAGTTAAAGAAATAATTAAAAAAGCTATTAATAATACCTTTAAGGTAGCCTTAATATAAGCTTTTATTATTATTAATAAAGCACTAATTATAAGTATTATTACTAAACTAGTAAATTAAACTATTATTATACTAGTTTTCCTAAGGGTTTATTAAGAAGTTATTATTAAAAATATAATTTAAGTATTATTTAAATAATTCTTAAATAAAATAATTATAATAATTAACTAGGCTTTTAGCACTAAAATAATAGTAATAATATAATACTTTTAAAGTAATAACATAATTATAACTTTTTATAAAATATTAAAAAAATATACTAAAAACCTAACTTAAGTAAAGATTACTTTTAGTAAAAAAATAATACTAAGCTATTATATTTTTAATATTATTATTAAAGAATTTCTTATAGTAAAAAACTAGTTTTATAAAGGTTTATTAGCTTAGCTTAAAAAAGTAAATAGCCTTAGCTTAGTTAATATTATAATATAAAAGCCTTATAATATAATAATAAAAATATTATTTATTATTAAAATAAATAAAGTTAATATAGTAAACTACTTATATTATACTAAAGTAGTTTATAAAGTAAAGATTTTTAATATTAAACCTTATAATAAAGCCTTAAACCCTTATTAATACTTTAAGTATTATAAGTTTAAGTATATTATAATATATTATAAAGTAGTTTCTTAATATAATTACTATATAAGCACTAGCTACCTAATAAAAAATAATTACTTAGCTAAGAAAAATAAAACTAAAGCTAAATATAGGGTCGATTTATTTAGCACCTAGCGTATAGTTAGCGGCACCTAACCTGTAGCTAGCTGTGGCGGAAGACTACTACTACTAGCGTTCTATAGTAATTTACACATAACCCACGTAGTTATTATCTAAGGCTATAGCCTTACATAGGGCTTACAGTCGCGACTATGCCACATACATATACATGTAATTAAAGCTATTCGTAAGGCAACTATTAGTTTAAAGCTATTTATAAGAGCTCTCTCTTAACCTTTATAAACGCCTTCTTTACTATAATTTTGCCTTTAATCTAAGCATTAATATTACCCTTAAATTCCTTAGGAATTTGCGTGATATTCTACTCCTAGCCTAAGGTATTATAATTACTATAATCCTTATTAGCTATGTTAGCCTTATTACCCTTATTAGCTATGTCTTTGTTTGTGTTATTATTAATATTTTTAATTTAATCTAAAGCCCTAAGATATGCCTATAGTTATATAGTGCCTAGCTTATATATATTGCCTAATTATAGCCTTTAAAGCCTAATAGCTATTATAGTTATTAAAGTCTTTATTATCATTAAAGGCATGGTTAAAGATAAAGCGTTTAATACGTTTAAAGTCTTATAATCCTACTAAGCCTTAGCTGCCTTAGCTGCCTTAACTCTCTTAAATAAAGAGGAATCTTAGCAGGCAGATTAGGAGATATTATTACTTTTTTCTAACCTAAGAGACCCCTTTAGCCTGCCTTTTGCCTTAATAATAGTAAGGTTAAATAGTTCTAGCTATAAATTAGAGTCTTTTAGAGCTCCCTAGTAGTATTATTACTAATATATATTAATTTCTTTCTCTTTAATAAGCTGCTTATTATAAATCTGCTACTATAATTAGTGCCTATAGAGGACCCCTAGGGCTGTAATGTAATAACAAGGGAGGCAAGGCATATTAGGCGTTTTAGAGGGGTTAGGGTTAAGAGCCCTTTCTTTGTTAATTATAAGCTATAACGCCGCGTAGGAAATTCGATTATAAATTAGCTAATAATAAGGCAATTAAGTATAATTCAGTAGCTTATTAAACCTCTCCGCCTTATAAGTCTAAATAGCTGCGTATTAAGTAGTCTAGAAGAGTTAAAACTTGCTAAAAACAAAGGCTAAATTACCTGTATTACCCTAAAGGAACCTCTTAATAGCAGTATTTATAGACTTTATAATAGATATAGTTATATAGCTAAAATAATAGTGCTAATTAATAAAGCAGCTAATAATTTTCTCCTTTTAAGGGTTAATCTAGGTTTTTATTGTATATTTAACTACTATAGCTAGAAACCTCCCTGCCTCTTAGAAACGCTAAAGCTGCTAATTAAATTTGAATTTTATCTTGTAATTTACTAGGCTATTCTAAGCCTGTAGGAAGCTTATAAAGGCAGGGTAATAAAGGGTTTTTCGCATTATAGGGTTAAATATAGCCTTTAGAAAGTACTACTTGCACTTAGCTAGTATATTTATATTAATATGCTAGTAGTAGAGAATGTGTAGAATATTAGTAAAGCTAGGGTACTTTTTAATTGCTTAAAGTAAGGCTAAATTATAGTTTGTAATAATAATATAAGGCTTTTTAATATTATATGTGGTAATAAGCTCTCTAATAGCCTTAATTACTTATTTAAAGTTAGCCTTTGTCTTGCTGCTTATAAAGTAAGTAGTAAATTAGAAGGTTTTCTTTATTAATATAACGCTATAAGCATTAAAAAGAGGTATATTAAATTAATTTATCTTATATGTAGTGTTAAAAAGTATAAGATTAGGGTTTTCCTTTAAAAGTATAAGGCTAGAGACTAGTGTAATAAGAAGCCTTGTAATTTAACTATTAGGGCTTTAAAAGTCCTTAAAGGCATATAAGGGATTATTATAAAGTTAGTTATAAAGCTACTTAACCTCTATATAGCTATTAAGTTCGCGTTAATAATACCTTTAAATTATATTATATATATTATATTATAAGATTCCTTTTATGCCCTTAGGGTCTATAAATTATAAGTTTATAAGAATTTAAAGTAGTAAGATCCTTATATTATAAAGCTAAAGGATACTATTTCTAACCTTTTATAGCTTACTATGCTAAACCTACGCAAGGGTAATGCTACTAAGCTTGTAATTATAAGATATTACTAAATCTAGCCTCTTTAGGTAAAAAACACTATTATTAATAATAATAATAAGCTTATAAAGGCATTATATTATTTATAAGAAAGTGTTCTTTTGCTTATAAGCTTAAGGGGTCTTGCTTTTATAAGTGCTATATCTATGCCCTTTAGCATAATGCATTATAATTTGTAATAAATTTGTGGCATTTAGATAGCTCTTATAGACTATAAGGGCAAATCTAAGCTTATAAGAGGCAGCTTTAAGCGCGGATTTAAGGGTATTAAGGCTATTAAAAGGCTTATTATAAAGGGCTTTTATAGCAGCAGTATAAATAGGGGCGAGTAACTTTAATATATAGTAGCAAGAGCTTTAATTACATAGCAGCGAGAGTTTTAATTGCGTAGTAGCGATAGCTTTAATTACATAGCAGTAATAGCTTTAATTACGTGGATAGCTTTTATATGTATGTCTTAGTAATTAAGTAGATTCTTGTACACTAGGGCAAAGTCTATCTTAGATTATATGTGTATACTATATAATATCTAATAGCGGCGTCTTCTGCCACCAAGCCACAGGTTAGGTGCCGCCCACTCTACGCTGGGTGCTAAATAGATCGACCCTAAATATATTAACTATAAAAAACTATACTTAATATAATTTTATAATTATTTAGTTATAAATAAAGCATAAAATAAAGTATAAGCTTTTTATATAACTAAACCCCTTATTTTTACTAAGCTATTACTAATTAAGTTTTACTTACTAATAAAAACTAAACTATTACTTAGTAAAGAATATATAAAGAAAGCTAGTAGCATTTTTATAAAAAACATTATTATAAAAAAAAGCTATTAGCTATAAAAAAACCTTTTAGGCTATAAGCCTTACCCTTTCTAAATAAAGCTACTTAAGGTAATATTAAAAGCTTTTTTAGCTAACCTAATACTTTTATAATAGCCTTAAATATAATAAATACCTAAGATTTAGTATAATTTATATAATATAAGTTATATATTAAAATATAAGGAAAAATACTAAGCTTATTTAAGTAATACTAGGCTACTATACTAATACTAATATAATAATAATATAAGAGTTTATAAAAGTAAGTAAGCTACTTTTATACTTTAGCTTAAAATATTACTAGCTAGTAATATATAAAAGTAAAATAGCTATTTATATATATAAGTATTATAGCCTTAAGGCTTAGGTAGCTAGGTTTAGTAAGAATTAGTACTTAGTTATAATAAAAAATATAAATATTTATATTATTTATTTTCTAAGCTAGAAAAGAAAATAAAATACCTTAATTAAGAAGCTTATAATAATCCCTTTAAGGTCTTATAATATAATTATAAAAAACTTTAACTTATATTACTTTTTATAAAATAAATATAACTAAAACTTACTAAATAATAAAACCTTACTAAACTTAGTAATATAATAGAAGCTAGGGCTTATTATACTTTATAAGAAGGTAATATGATAAGCTAAAAGAAAATATAATAATATTATTAACCTAGCCTAAGTATTTTATAATATTAAGACTAAATTTATAAGAGAAAAAAACCTTAGTAAATTTAATTATTTACTATAGCTTATATATATTTATACTAGTAAGGGCTTTTTATATAACTAAAAGGTAATATATATTTAGAAAATACTAAATAAAACACTTATAATAATAAAGGCTAAATATAGGTTTTATATAATAACTATATAAATCCCCCTTACTTACCTAAATAATATTAATTAATATACTAAATAAATTACTAAAAAGCTATATAAAATTATAAACTTAGTAATACTAAGAAAAATCTATAAAAGCCTAGCTTAATAGCTATAATAAAATAAAAGAATTAAGAATATAGTTATTATAGCTTACTAGGCTTAGTAGTAGTAAAGAGTAAGTTATATAAATTATAACTTATAAATTACTACTAAGGTAATAAAAGAATAATCTTAGGTTATAATTAAGAAAAAATAAAGTACTTAGAGATAAGTAATTTATAAGGCTTTCTTTAATTATACTAGCTTTTAAGCTTTTAAAAAATAAGCTAGGTTAAGAAATAAACTTTTACTTAATACTTAGTAAGTTTTAACTTTTTTTTATAGGAAAAAAAAATATTTAAAAGGTAAAAATATATAAAGCTAAAGTAAAAGTATTTACTAAATATTTTTTTTTAGTTTTAAATACTAAACTAAATAATATTGTATTAAAAATAAATACTTACCTTAAGTTTATTATATTTCCTAATAATAACTACTTTAACCTAAAGGAAATCTAGTAAATTATTTAGTTTATAGCTAGCTAAAAAATATTTAAAATTAATAAAATCCTAGCTAGGTTTCTTAAGGCTTATAGTAAACCCCTAGCTATTATACTTATTATACTTTTTAATACTTATTACTAGATTAGGTACTACCTAAAACTATACTAAAAAAGTCTTATAATAATCTTAAAAAAACTAGGGAAAACCCTTATAAACTTATAAAAAGCAGGGGTATAGTGCCTTATTACCCTCTTAAATATTATTAGAAAGGTAATAAAAGTAGTAGTAGTAATATAGCTTACTAGTATTACTAAGAAAAAAGGGGCCCTACCTAAAATATAAATAAGAAACTACGCTAAAAGGTTAATAAAATACGCCCTTAGTATACTAAAGGAGGTAGTAAGGGTAATATAGCACTATAGCAGGACTATATTACTCCTATAACTACATATATTAGCTGCCTTTAAGCGCTAGCTACTTTATATTATATTATAATAAGGCATCCCTTGCTAGATAGTAGCATAGACCTAGGGGTTTACTATAAATAAAATAATAACTCTTTTATTTAAAAACCAACTATTTAATATATACCTAGTTAAGGCTAGGGTTTCTTAAGGCTCCCTTATTTTCTTAATCTTATTTTTTTTTTATATTATACTTTTATATAATAAGCTTATATATATAAAGTTTATACTTACCTTAGAATTCTTAAATAATATAAATATTATTATATATAAAAAAACTATAAAAAAAAACTAAGCTTACCTTAAGTATATATAAAAAGTTTACTAAAAATAATTTAAAAAGTTTAGCTTTAAGTTTTACTCTTAGAAAAATAAGTTAATATATTTTATATATTATTATTACTTTAATACTACTTTAGTCTAATTTAATACTATAATAATATAGCTAGTTTAGTTTATATAATTCCTAGGTATTTAGGTTTATTAAAAACTATATTAAAAAGTATACTAAGCTAGAACTATAGCTAAGCTAAAGTAATAATAATTTACCTTAATATTACTTATAGTATTTATATAAGGCTATAGCTTTTATAAGGTAAGGCTACTTTATACCTAAGTTATTAAAAGTATAATTACTTATAGTATAAAATCTTATTATACTTAGGCTAGGTATAGTAAAGTTATAAAAAGTATAATAAAGGTATTTATAATTAAATAAAATAAATACCTTTAGATTATTATTAGTATTTATAAGGCTATACTTCTTTTACTAATTAAAACTAAAATAGCTATTTGTTTCCTAAACCTTTATTTAAACTTTTATTACGAGAAATATTATAAATAATTAGAATTTAGTAAAATAATAAAAAGAATATGTAAAATAATAAAAAGAATATATAGTATATATATAGTAATAATAACCTTATTATATAACTAAAGAATTATAAATAGCCTAAATACCCTTTATTAACTTATATAATATTACTAAAAAAGCTTTTTCTTATTTTTAATAACTTATTA
The DNA here is from genome assembly GCA_018360365.1 of Claviceps citrina. Lineage (NCBI taxonomy): Eukaryota > Fungi > Ascomycota > Sordariomycetes > Hypocreales > Clavicipitaceae > Claviceps > Claviceps citrina. Next base: position 13,386 of record SRQA01000080.1, on the reverse strand, counting down.
GCTAAGAAAAAACTTAAGTAAAACTAAAATAATAAGTAATATTATAATAAAAAGAATACTTAGAAGCGCTAGCTATAATATATTTTTATAATAATAAAATATAGCTTAAGGTTTTACTTTATATATAAAATAATACTTTTTTATAAAGTAATATAAAAGTATAAGTTTATTACTTTTATTTAAATATAAATAAAAAAAAAAACTATAAGCCTTTTTATATAAAAAATATATACTAAAGGTAAACTCCTTACTTTACCCTTATAAAAGTGCTTTAAAAATATATTATTATATTATTATAAAATACTTATAATTTACTAAATTTTGGCTTATTTATTTAATTCTAGTTTCTTTTAAAACTAATATAAAGTAATTACTACTTTTAATAACTATTACTTTACTTTTATTATAACTTATTAGCTTATATAAATAAAATAGCTTAAATATCTTACTATAGTAATATATTTATATAAAAACTAGGAAAAGGTAAAGGCTAGGAAGGCAAAGGGCTTTAGCTAAGAGCTAGTAAAGGCTATAATAAACTAGGAAAATAACTACTTTTATTATAATTAAATAACCTAAAGATAATACTTATACTAGGACCTAAGTAGTTAAGCCTTAAAAAAAAGGGATAAGTAAAACCTAAACTAATTAACTTATATATAATAAAGTAAACCTAAATAATAAAAAAAAAATTCTATAAATAAAGCAAATTAACCCTAGCCTTATTCCTAGCTTTAACCTCTCTTGCCTTAGCTATTTCTAAGCAAGCACTTATAAAAGCACTTTACTAAAGGGCCTAAAGTCTTAGGCTTTTTAAACTTATTTTTATCCCCTTTTACTAACTTATTAAATATATACTTTACTAAGGTATATTACTTAATAAAAATAAAATACTTTATATACTTTTATACCTTAAAGTTATACTTTATTTTTTTCTTTACTTACTATAATATTATTATTATTATTATTATTATTATAACCTTTTTCTAGTATTAAACTACCCTAAATACCTTATAAGCTAGTCTTTTACTCTTTTTTACTTATAGCTATATTATTTTTTACTATATTACTAGCTTAGCTACTACTACCTTATAAAAGGCCTTCTTAAATACTAAATAAAACTACCCTTTAGCTAGCTAGGCTTTTATTACTTTTTTTATTATATAGTTAGCTATTATTTTATTAATATTTATAACTTAAAGCTAGCCTTTATTATAAGTATATTATACTATTACCTTAAGGAAGTTAGTAATTTATTACTATATTACTAGGTTCTTATAGTATAAGAAAACTTTCTTTTTATAAAAGGTAATATTTTTATAATCCAAGGCTATTCTTTTTAGTATTATATTAAGTTATTTATAAAAAAAAGTAAGACTAGGGTAGCTAAAGCTATAATATTTTTTTAATTAATTCTATATATAGCTTTATTTTATAAGGTATTATATTATACTTATTATATATAAAATTAGTAAATATTATAAAACTTAAGTAAAACTAGTTTTAATAATATAAAAAACTTATATTAAAAGCTTAATTATTTTTTAATTACTTTCTTAACTTTAGTAGCTTAGTAATTATAATATTATATATAATATTTTATTTTAACTAAACTAGTTAAGTATTACCTAAAATAAGTTATAAAAATAAAAAAAATACTTACTTATAAATATTTTTTATTATTATATATATACTTATAGTAAGAGCTACTAGGTTTTAAATAAATTAGTACTAGACTTATAAGGGATAAAATTAAAATACTTACTTAGTTATATAAAGTACTAAATATTAGGATTTTTATAATAATAAAAATATAAAAAATATAAATACTTATTATTTAGCTTATACTAAGGTAAGGTTAATATTAGAAAAAAAAGGGGATTATAACTTAATAAAACTTACCTTTTATATAAAACTTAGATTAAATTTTAACATATTTATATAATAAATTTAAAAGAAAGTAATATAAGAAAGGTAAGAGGCTAAACTAAGGCTAAAGGGTTTTATAACTTACTAAAAAACTACTAATATAAAAAAAAAAAAAGAGGTTAAAAACCTTAGAAAAACCTCTTTTTTTTATACTTAAAGAGGGGGGCTAGCTAAATTAGCTAAATTACTTAATTACTTATTAAATTACTTACTTTAACTTAAAAAGGAAATTATTATTAACTTACTAATTATATAAGGCTATTTATAAGTCCTAAACTAAACCCCTTACTTAGTTATTACTAAACCTTACTAAAACCTTTAAATTATACTAGTTTTTTCTAAGTATATTTCTAATTTTTTATTTACTTACCTTACTTTTTTATTTATTTACTTTACTTTTTTATTTATTTACTTTTACTAATACTTAGTAATACTATAAGGCTAAGCTACTAATACTTACTAATACTTAGGTAAGTAATAACTAATTATAAGTTTTTTATAAACCTAAATCTAGACTTTTATTAAAATAATTTTACCTTTTATATATACTTTTAGTAACTATTACTAAGACTAAGCTAGTAGGTAATATACTTTTTTTTTAAAATAAAAACCTTAGTAAACTTAATAAAGTTTACATATAGCTTAATAAGTATATATAAGTTTTCCTTCTTATACTAGGGTTTTTTCTATATAAATTAGTAGTAAAAGTTCTAGATATTAGCCCCCTAGGGAGCTAACTAGTGTACTATAATAATAATAATAATAATATAGTCTTTAGCTTATAATATTTAGAGAATATTATAGCCCTTAAAGAGTAAGTATATAAAGTACTTACTAAGAGAGTAATACTTATAAGTAGCTTTTTAAAATAGTTTAAGATATTATTAAAGTTATAAATACTAATTTTACTTAATAGCCTTATATTAATAATAAGTTAATATAATAATACTCTTATAGCTAGACTTTACTTTCTTAGTTAGTGTTTTATATAGTATAAAGCTAATACTATAAAACCTTTAAAAGTAGCTATATATAATTAATTAAGCTAAGTATAATAAGAGAATACTTTTATTTTATAAACTAAATAGCTTATTTAAAGCTTAGAGAATACTTATAACTCTTAAGCTTAAAATATAAGGAAAGTCTTTAACCTTTTAAATAATAAAATAAAAAAAGGCTAAGAAAATACCTTTAGCCCTTTAGGTTATAGTAAAGAAACTATTTCTAACCCTTTAGTTAGAAGCTTAGGGAATACTTATAGCCCTTTAGGTTAGTTAATTAATAAAAATAAAATACTTTTTTTTAGAAATTATATATATATTTTATTAGGTTTTTATAAAAACATTTTAATACTTATTTATAATAATAAAGCTATAAGGTATTAGGAAGTTAGTAAAATGCTTTATTAAATTACTAACTAGTATTACTAGTTATATATAAGAAAAAATATTAAAAAATATAATTATACTTATTTTAATTATTAAGTATTAAAGCGAAGGTAATATTAATTTTATAATAAACTTACTGTTGGATTAAACAGGTTAATCAAAGTGACATCTAGTCACAGGTATTGCGTACGCAACAAGGGGTACTAGTTAGGTTTAATTAGTTAGATGTTTTATTCTTATTATTCTTCTATCTAGTAAGGCAGCCCGCAATCCCCCTTTATAGGGGGGGTTATAGGCTGCAAAGGTTATGCGCAGGGGGTTATGTAATTAGTCACATACTCGCTTGCGTTGCCGGCGGGCTGTAGCGTAGCCCGCCTGTTAGTGCCGCGGGCGGCACGGAATAATCTTAACCCGTGATATAAGAGATTATTCTAACACTAGTAATTCTCTCTTTTTGTAGTTAAAATCCTTATATTATAGCACATATAACCTTCTTCTTAATAATAGCGTTAAAGGTACTATTCCCTTTAATCTAATAACTTAATATAAAAAAACATAGGAAATATAGCGGGTAGTTAAGGTTAAATAACTTAATTATAGGCAAAGGTATAAGCTATAGCGTTGCAAGCAGGGAAGGGCTGTAGTATTATAAGCATAAAAAAACAGGAAAAAAATCACAAATAAAAAGGGCGCGGTTATCAAGCATCCAACGTAGCGTATCAAGCATCCACCCTGTGGCTGACTGTGGCTACAGACATCCGTTACCGGCGTTCTATAGCAATTCGCACACAAACTACGTAATTATTGTCTAAGGCCACCGCCCTACATAGGGCTTATAATCGCGACCGTGCCACACACATATAATTAAAGCTATTTGTAAGTGTAACCTTTAATTAAAGCTATTTACAAGCTAAGCTCCCTTTTTGCCTCTAATAACGCCTTCTCTATAGCTTCCCTCTCCTTAATAAATATATTAATATTGCCCTTAAAGCCCTCTTTAATTTATATAATATTCTACTCCTAACTAGAGGCATTATAATTACTAAAGTTATTATTATTAGTAGCCTTACCCTTGCCATTCCCCTTATTAGCCTCTTATATTATATTTGCGTTATTATTAATATCTTTAATCTAATTAAGAGTCCTTAAATATGCCTGTGATTATATAGTCCAAGGCTTATATAAATCGCCTAATTAAAGCCTATAAAGCCCTATAGCTATTATAGTTATTAAAGTTATACTTATAATTATAGGCGCGGTTAAAGATAGAGTGTTTAACACGTTTAAAGTCTTGTAATCTTAATAAGCCTTAGCTTCCTTAAGCCTCTAAACCCCTTTAAATACTAAGGGATTTTACTAGGTATGCTAAGAGATATTAGTCCCCTTTTCTAACCTAAGAGACCCTTTTAGCCTGCCTTTTCCCCTTATAATAGTAGGGTTAAAAGGTCCTGCAGGCGAATTCGTGTCTTGCTAAGGCTATTTGTAATATCTTTGCTAATACTAATTAATTTCTTCCTCTTTAATTAGCTACTTATTACAAATTCGCTATAATAAGCAATGCCTACAAAGGACCCCTAGGGCTGTAATATAAGGGCAGGGGAGGCATAGTAATTCTAGCGCTTTTAAGCAGTTAGGATTAAGAGCCCTTTCTTCTGTAATTATAAGATATAATACTACATAAGAGATTTAATTACAAATTAATTAGTAGTAAGGTTAATAAGTATAGTTTAGTAGCTTATTATACCTCTAACGCTTATAAGTCTAAATATTAGCAAATTAGTACGCCTAGAAGTCTTAAAGCTTATAAAAGACTAAGCTTAAGTTACTTATATTACCCTAAAGAAACCTCTTAATAGAAGCATTCGCAGACTCCACAATAGATATTATAGTATAGCTAAAATAATAGTATTAATTAATAAAGCAGCTTATAATTTTCTGCTTCTAGGGCTTAATCTAGGTCTTTAGCGCGTATTTTACTGCTCCTTCTAGGTATCTCCTAGCCTCTTAAAAACGCTAAAGCTGCTTGTTAAATACTAATTCTATCTTGTAGCATATAAGGTTATTCTATGCCTTTAAAAAGTGTATAAAGTTAGGGTAGCAGAGGGTTTTTTTAGTTATAGGGTTAAATCTAGCCTTAGGGAAGTACTGCTTGCACTTAGCTAGTATATTTATGTTAATATACCACTAGCAAAGAATATATAGAACATTAATAAAGCCGGGGTACTTTTTAATAGCTTAAAGTAAGGCTAAATTGCAGTTTATAATAATAATACAAGGCTTTTTAATATTACGTAAGGCAAGAAGGTTACTAAGGGTCTTAATAACCCACGTAAAATCCTCCCTAGTCTTGCTACTTATAAAGCAAGAGGTAATTTAGAAGGTTCTCTTTAATAATATAACGCTACAGGCATTAAAAAGAGGCATATTAAATTAGTTTGTCTTATAGGTATTATTAAAGAGCAAGATATTAGGGTTTTCCTTTAAAAGCTTAAGGCTAGAGACTAGTGTAATAAAAAGCCTTATAATCTAACTATTAGGGCTTTAGTAGTCCTTAAAGATATACAAGGGATTATTACAAAGCTAGTTATAAAGCTACTTAACCTCTATATAGCCGTTAAGCTTACGTTAGCAATATCTTCAAATTATATTATATATATTATACTATGTAATGCTTTTAATATCCTTAGGGTTTGTGAATCGCAGGGTTTAAAGGATTTAAAGCAGCGTAATCCCTAAATTATATAGCTTAATAATCCTCTTATAAAGCATCTTTAGCTTATTATTCTAAACCTACATTAGGGGGAGGCTATTAAGTTTATAATTATAATAGCTTAAGGCAAAGAAATTAGGCCTCTTTACATAGTAAACACTAAGATTAATAATAATATTAAGCTTATATAAGCATTCTATTATCTACAAGTATATATTCTTTTGCTTATAAGCTTTAGGGGTCTTAGGATTAGCCTATAAGGTATACTTCTAGCCTTTATAGTATTATAGGATAATTCGCAATAGGTTCTTTACATTTAGATAGCTCTTGTGAGTTATAAGAGCAAATCTAAGCTTATAAGAGGTGGCTTTTATCGCGGATTTAATAGCTTTAAGGCTGTTAAAGGGCTTGTTATAAAGGGCTTCTATAGTGGCGTTTTTTAGCGTTTTTAGTGTTTTTTAGCAGGCAGGCGAATAGCTTTAATTACGTGGATTATGTGTGTGGGAGCGTGACGCGGGTTATAGCATATTAGGGCAAAGTCTATTTTGGATTACATGTGCAGCCTATATAAAGGCCGATAGCGGATGCTACGGGCGCCTAGCCACAGGGTGGATGCTTGATACGCTACGTTGGATGCTTGATAACCGCGCCCAATAAAAAACAATAAATATAAGTAATAAAAAGGGTCCTTTCTTTGTGGGACTTTGTGTGGTCTGCGTTACCTTTCTTTCTAGGCGTAATATTAATCCCTTATACCTTGTATTTAGATCCTTCTAGGCAAGCTTTAGAAAGGTCAGCTAGCTGAGGGTCTGAAGGTTAGCTTGCTGAAGGGCTTGAAGGTCAGCTTGCTGAGGGTCTTGAAGGTTAGCTTGCTAAGGGTCTTGAAGGTTAGCTTGCTGAAGGTCTTGATGGTCAGCTTGCTGAGGGTCTTGAAGGTTAGCTTGCTAAAGGTCCGAAGGTCAGCTTCCTAAGGCTCTGATTGGCTCGCTTAAAGCTTCGAATCTTGCTGATCCCTTTGACGAAAAGTGGTCAAATTCGTGGTCAAATTTGTGGTCAAATGCAGCGGATTTAACGGCTTCGAAAGAGGGTCAAATGTAGCGGATTTAATAGCTTTAAAAGAGGTTAAAAGTAACAAATTTAGCGGCTTTTAAAGAGGTTAAATGTGACGGATTTAGCGGCTTTTAAAGGGGCTTTTGTAGGTTCGGATCGGTGGCGTTCGCGTGTGTTTAAAGGGTTAAATTCCTTATAATCTTAAAGGTCTTCGCGAGGGTATAAAGGGTTAAATCCCTTGTGATTTTAAAGGTCTTTAAGGGGTCTTTAAAGGGTCTTTAAAGGGTCTTTTGTTAGTCTTGCGGGCTTCTAAAGCTTTGGTCTTTGTGGTTAAAGGGTTTAAAGAGCTCTAACTAAAGGTCTTTGCAAAGGCTTATTAGAGGGCTTATTAGGTTTAGAAGAGGGGGATTTTTAGCTCCCTCTAGAGGGACTTTAAAGCTTCTTGTAATCTAGAGGCTTTAAATCTATCTGTTGTTAATAGAGTTAAAGGGTTAGCTCCGTATTACTTTTATTCTTAGTAAAGGGATTTATAGGGAGGTTAGCTTAGGCAAAGGTAATAAAAAACACAGTCTTTAAAGGTTGCGGCGTTTTTCGTAGTCTTTAAAGGCTCTTTATAAGCTAACGTAATCTCGGGAGACTAAGCGAAAAGTTACTTACTAATAAAGGGAAAAGAGGGCAAAAAATAGGCTCTTCTAGCAGAGGGGAAAACAAGGGGAAAAGTAGCCTTTTATAATAAAGTTATTAAGGGAGAAAGAGGTCTTCTTGCTAAGGGAAAAAGAGGTCTTCTTGCTAGGGGGAAAAAGAGGGTTCTTTGTAATGAAAAACGGGCTTGAAAGCAGGCTCAAAAACGGGCTCTTTTTGCTAATAAAAAACGGGCTCAAAAACAGGCTTAAAAACAGGCTCTTTTTGCTAACGAAAAACGGGCTCAAAAACAGGCTTAAAAACAGGCTTAAAAACAGGCTCTTTTTGCTAAGAGGAAAGAGGAGCTTTTAAGGGGGTTTGCCGAGGGGAATTTAAAGCTTTTAAGGGTTCTTTCTGACGGGCAAAAGGGGAAGAGGGATCTGACTCGGAAGGAGGTGATCTCTGCTGCTGAAGGTCTAACTTAGAAGGAGGGGATTGAGGTAATTCCTCTGGCGAGTCTTTGGCTTTTGATAATAGAAAAAGAGGTCTTTCTAGCTAAAGAGAGGGATTTTCATCCTTTGAAGGGTTCGAAGGTCCTAATGTTATTAAAAGTAGGGCAAAAGGGAGCTTTTCGTGATGAAAAGAGGTCTCTTTTAGAGGCTTTTTAAGATTGAGGGCTTTCGAGGGCTCTTCGTGAGGGGCAAGAGAGACTTTTGAGGGGTTTTCGTGAGGGGCAAGAGGGTCTTTGCCAGGTCTCCAAGGGTTTTCTTCGTGAGGGGGTCTTCGTGGCATTCTTTGAGCTTAAGCTATGTTTATAAGCTTCTGAGGGAGGCTTGTATAGTAGTTATCTCTTGTGATATAACTACCTCCTCTTAAAAGGAGGTTTCTAAAGCTTTAAAGAAGGTATATAGGGACTCTCTCGAAGTTATCTTTAGTCTAGAGGATAAAGTCTATTATAAAGCTTTCCTAAAGAGTCTCTGCATAGAGGGGCTTGTTATCTTCTAGCATATATCCCTAGATAAATCGGGCAATCTTCCTACAAAGCTCTAATTATAAGGCTTTTAAAGGGTTAAAAGGCTTCTAATTACACTCTTTACAGGTGTATTTATGCTAGTTTTAGGGCATTAGGCTCTTGAACCTTGCAATGCAGTAAGGGAGCAGGGGAGTCTCTATCTTTAAAGTATTTTATTAGCCGGGGGGGGGGGGGTATTTTATTAAATTGGTTAGGATTGAATTATAAGATTAGGGTTGTAGGGTCTGAAGCTAAGGGAAGCCAGGCTTGTAGAGGGGTTCGTGATCGAGGTTAGAAGGTCTAAAGCCTAGGGAAACAGGGCTTGCAGGGGGTCTTTTGATGTGATTAAGGTTGTAAGGGGTCTAAAGCCGAGGGAAAACCGGGCTTGTAGAGGGTCTTGTAATCGTGAGGTCTGAAGCCTAGGGAAGTAGGGCTTACAGAGGGATCTTCTTAAGGTTCTTAATAAGGGTACAAAACGGCTATCTTATAGGCGGGCTTAAAGAATTAAGCTAACCTGTAATAATAAAATTACTTAAGTATAAAGCGGCTATCTTATAGACAAACTTAATAGATAAGCTAGTCTGTAATAACGGAATTGCCTTAGTATAAGATAGTTATCTTATAGGCCGACCTAAAGAATTAGGCTAACCTATAATAATAGAATTAGCTCTTCTGCATTAATCCTTACAGATTTATAGTCTTTTTTATAACCTACGTAAATTACTACGCGGCTAATTAACTAGACTACTAATTAGTGTTAGATTAAATGGGTTAATTAAAGTAACATCTAGTTATAGGTATTATGTACGCAATAAGGGGTACTGGTTAGGTTTAATTAGTTAGATGTTTTGTTCTTATTATTCTTTTATCTAGTAAGGCAGCCCGTAATCCCCCTTTATAGGGGGGGTTATAGGCTGCAAAGGTTGTGCGCAGGGGGTTATGTAATTAGTTACATGCTCGCTTGCGTTGCCGGCGGGCCGCAGCGTGGCCCGCCCGTCGGTGCCGCGGGCGGCACGGAACAATCTTGACCCGTGATGTGAAGGATTATTCCGACACTTACTATACTTTTTATATTAAACTAACTTTTTTAAAAGCTATTAAGAAACTTTATTATAAGGCTTTTCTTAGTAAAGAAATTAGAATTTAAAATATATAATATTATTCTTATAATAATTAATTAATTTATAAAATATATTATTTATATACTAATATTAAAATAATTAAGTAATAATAGTTTAGCTATACTTTTTATTAATTTAGTTTTTAAAAATTATAATATCTTAAAAAATATTATAACTAACTATAAAATAACTTTTATAAGCTTTTTTTAGTAAATCTTTTACTATAATATTATAATTAAGTATTAATTAAGTATTATATTTTACTTTTAAACTAATAGTTAAACTAAATAAATAAACTAATTACTTAGGTATTATTTATAAGCTTTTAGTAGTACTAAATAAACTAATTAAGTTAACCTTTTACTAATAGTATAATTTATATATAATATAAGCTATTATAGCTTTTTTTATAAATATCTTACTAAAGTATTTTAAGGTTTTATATCTAAAGGCTTATTATATATAAAAAGAATAATTATTATAATAAATAAATAAGCTAAGTTATATAAAGTAAAGCTATAATATAAATATAAAAGAATATAAAGGCTTTTATAAAATATATAAGATATACAAGTTAAGTATTCTAATTAAAAAAAAATACTAATGAAATTTAATATAGGAAATTATATTCTTTTATTTATAAAAAATATTAATTTATAAAAACTAAGTAAAAAGCTAATAATAAAGTATTTAAAACCTTATAAAATTATTAAATTAATTAGAAATTATAAGTTAGCTTACTAAATAAATCTTTTATAAGGTATAAAACTTTATAATATCTTTTATATTTTAAACCTAAAATTATATAAAAAAAAATTAAAAAGTATACTAAAAGTAATATAATAAGTACTTTTTTTTATAAAAAAAAATCCTTTATATACTGTTGATATCAACGCAACGGGTCGGGTTAATGTGGACCCGGCGCACCCTGATTGGCCGCATCCGAGCTCGCCTCGGATAGGTGGCTAGTGGGCCGGTCACGTGACCCACAACTTTGCGCATCGCGAAAACTACCAAAAGGCCTCCTACTTAGCTAGCTAGATAATATTAAGAACGTTAACCAGAATCCTAGTACTTCCTTTTGCGCGCGCATTGCTTGTTATTTCTTATACCTTTATTATTAATTCGCTTATGTACGAATTAACACTAATTAGTAGTAATTACACTACAGATTAGCTAGATTCACGCATCCTATAGAACGCTAGTTTCTGCTTATAGTAGCTGATTTTTTACAAAATTAGTAGAGTTAATCCTACTAAACAAAGGAAGTAATATAAAAGAGATAATTCTGTAATTATAAATAGATTTAATCCATCCCCTTTAGGGAAGCTTTTTAGGGTCTATTTACAGAGCTGTTTTGTGCTAAGAAAGGAAGCTTGCTATAGCACTATGCTACTTGCTTTAATAGGTATGATTTTTTCTCTTTCTAGCCTTAAATGCCTGTTAGAGGAATTATTAAATCTCTTGTTTATTACAAGATTTATTAAGCCCTTAATTTAATTAAATCTATTAGTCTAGACTAATAACTGCTATAGATTTCCACCCTTTTACCTGCCCTGCTACTTGCTTTACTATTTTTTTGTTAGACTTCTATTCTCTTTACTACTAAATATAACATATATTTATAAGTAAATAAAGCCCCTAATTTGTTAATCTTAATAATAAGATCCTAAAGCTCCCTTAGATCTTATTAACACACAGAAGAGTAATTATAGCAGACTAGTATAAGCTTAACCTATTAGATTTTAATCTTAGTAAGGCTATAAGTGCTAAAATATATAGCTAAATCGCTTTCTTTATTATAGAAGCTAAGACTAAAGACCTTTTTAGTAAGCTCTTTTAGTAGAAGCTTAGAGACTAATTTATAGACTAGACTAAAGAAGCCTTTAAACATAGGAACACTAAAGTTATTTGCGTTTTTCCTAACTTCCTGTAAAAACATAATATTTACTTTCTATTAGACTAATTATCTATTGCTAGCAAGCTTGTAATAGTAATATAAGCTAAGACTAGACTAAGGGATCCTAATAGAGAGTTATTATATCCCTTATAATTAAGATTATATTCTCTAGTAAGCAGGCATAGTAACTATCCTCCCTCTTACTATAGCACCTTATATTAATAGCTTTAGGAATTACCTTCCTAGATATAGTAAAAAGTAGTATTAAAGAATTATTTATATCTTTACCTTATAAGAAATTCCCCTCTTCCTTTATTTGCTTTAACTACTTTCCCTATAGCATAACCTAGGAATTAGTAGGGTTATAGGAGACCCCCCTAAACACCCTATAAGATTAGGCTCCCTAAATCCCTATAACGCTAGCTAGTAGTATTAAATCCTATAATAGGTTATAACCCTATAAGTAACTATAAGCTCTTATAAAACCTAGAAGATTACTACTACTAGGGGAGCTAACTTAACCCTTAGTAAGGATTAGGTAACATTTCCCTCGCTCCTCCTGCTTCTGCTAGGAGCTTCTATAAACTAGACTAGCCTCCTACTATAATTAGTATAGTAGATTAGTAAGGATATTTATATATAATAGGAGCAGCACCTTACAGGCCTCCCTAAGGCTTAGGGCAAGAGCTAACGTAATAGTTAGCTCCCCTAGGCCTTTCTAACTTTAATAGGAGATCTTATAAGCCTACTTAATAATAGCCCTAAGGGTTAGTTCTAGACCTAGGCATTAAAGCAGCTTAGATATAGGATTTACTACTATAATAAAGGCCTAAGGGAAACGTTCCTTAATAAGAATAGTAGTAATATGCTACCGCACCTAATAATAACCTTAATTATTAGAGATCTTATAAGCATTTTTATCCTCTACTTTACTCCCTAATAGAATTAGACCTAGTAATAGCATTATAGAAGATTATAAACCTTTATAAGATTTACTTTAATAAGAAAAAGTATAGTAAAGAGATATATAACTTTTTTAATAATAAGCTAAAGACCTTCTAAGCCCTTTATAAGCAAATTAACCTCCTAGAGTATCTCTTTTATAAGGCATTTCCTATAATACTTAAAGGAAAAGCTTTAATATATTATAAGGACTTTCTCCTTAGTAAAGGCATAACTTTTACCTAAATAGTTAAATTTATTAAAAACTACTTTAAAACTATTAACACTACTTAGCTTTATTATAATAACCTCTGCATAATTACGCTACATAAGGTAATAAGAGAAAACCCTAAAAAGAGCATGCTTAAGGCCCTTAACCTTCTCTCTAATAAGATTATCTCTCTTTATTATAGGACTAGAGGCTATGTAAATAATAAGATTAATATATAAAACACGCTTCTCGCCGCTATTAATAATATCCCTAAATACAGCCTTATAGCCTATAATAGCCCCTTTATATATAAGGACCTAATATTAAAGCTCTAGAAAAGTATTAGAGTAAAGTAAGCTAAAAGAAACGCTACTAAGCGCAGTATATTCTATTAAAAAGAGGCTAAAGTTAACTCTAATACTATATTTTACACTAATTATTACTATAGGAAGAATTATAACTTCTAATAGTAATAACATAGGCTCTTTATTTATTATAAGGG